>JANHOD010022006.1:25452-54457 GCA_027560335.1 Halcyon badia
ATTGGAAATAATTTAACTGAAGCCTTAATAGTCTGATGCAAGAATCATAGTTAGACCAGATACAATTACAAGTGAACCCAGGCTGCCCAGAGAGGCTGTGGAGTCTCCTTCTCTGGAGAGATTCCCAACCCCCTGGACACTGCACTGCTGGGACCCCTGCTCTGGGTGACCTGCTGGGTGGAGCAGGGGGGTGGCACCAGATCATCTCCAGAGGGCCCTTTCAACCCCCACCACTCTGTGATTCTGTGATTCAACACAACTTATGGGACAAGAAATGCTGTCATGTGGCAAAAGCTCACCTCCTATAAATAATTTGAGGCATGGAAGACTTGGCAACTCCTGCACTCAAGACGTCTGGGTGAAGAGCTGAATGAGCACATCAACTTCTGTGGTCTGCCAAACCAAACAGAAAATTCTGTGTTTACCTCTGCTTGTTCATATACACCATGCTTTGCTCCCAGGAGAGCAGCCCCTGCAGTGCCTCTGCTCCTCTTATGTCATGGCCAGAAGAAAGAATTTGCCTTCTTGGAGCACTGTCAGAGAGAAGAGAGGGAAAACCATTACAGAGAAACCTGACTTCAAGGCTGGAACTTGTATCAGGACAGACTCACCTCCTGCCCCTGGGAATTTTATGCAGACTATGCTCTGAATTTTCCAAGTAATTTTTTTTTTTTAATAGGAAGCTTCAAGATTAAGTGTCCGATTTTTTTTTTTTTTTTCCCCTTGGTGATCTTTTTTTATTTGCCCAATCTCCCTTAAAATAGAAACTACCTGAACAACATCTGACAGAGCCATAAATCCTGCGTATGTTCAGTCTGATATTAAGGTTGTTATGCTTTTGGGAGTTTTGGATGTTGGACTGAAGCTCTATTTTTATCAAGATTTGCATGAGAACAAACTATCTAGTGCAGTGGGTAAAGCCTGGATGGCTGACGGAGAGCTGGCTGCACAGCAGCATGGCTGGGGGGTCTGGACCATGCCAAAAGTCACCTGCACTTCAGCCTCTGCCTTGACCACTGCACCACTGGCACCTGGGGGAGATGCCAAATGGACCAACGGGGAAGGTCTATCCACCAAACACACTCCTCTCAGGAGAACACTGCTGAGCCTGGGAAGTAAAAATGACATGCAAAAAGTGGCAGGCAATGGACAGGCTCAGCAGAGCGCTGGTGTCGTGCTCTAAGACACATGAGGGTGTGGGAAGGATTCCCATTTACCATCTGGTTTTTAGCCTAAACTGACTAAGTGTTCATGCAGAGAGGATCTTATATAAGATCTCTCCTTGAGCAGCTCCTTGCCATCAGTTTTGTTCTCAAAGGGGGTTTCTTTTAAAGGATAAAATATTTCAAGGCATGCCTCTCTAAGATGTTTGGGGTTTGACTCAGAGTCACTAAATAAACAAAGCATGCTGAGAAAACTCAAAAAACAAGGACATGAAAACTTCAGGGCCCTGTCTGTACATCTCCTATGCGCAGACAGACTCCCTGCAGTTACCCCAAGGACTGAGCACTGTAAACATCAGCAGGATTTCTCATCCAGGACCCTGCTGTGTCCTTTCAAACACTCTCCATTCCCTAAACTGTCTTAAACAAAATTAAGGACTTATTCATTAAGGTTGGAACCAAGACTGGAACCAAGGCAACTATGCTAAGGGGTGTGTTGACCATGGCACAGGAGGAGGAGTGATGACATTACTTACACACAGCATGGAAATTCAAGGAGTTGGGTGGGAGAAAAGAAATGGGGTGCCCAGTGGGCAGGATCTGGGAGCTGAAGCACAGAGAAGTTAAAGCTGCTTCCCCTCTACGGATTAAACACGAAGTAAACCAGGAGTTGAATCTGAGTTCATGCTTCTCCTCCAAGACCAGAATCTCTGAGCAAACTGATTTTCATTTGGGTATGTTTGTTTTGGGGTTTGTTGGGACTTTTCTTTCAGTTCCTTTACATGGGCGCCTTCATTCAGCTAAAACCAAGTGCTTGGCAATTGCATCAGCCTTCCAAAATGCAGCCTGACCCCTGCGACAGTTCTCCTCATATAACTGAGCTGCAGAACTGGTGGAAAGCCCAAATCCTACCATTTCTCTTTAGCTGAAAGGCAAGAGGCTCTGGAAACCTCTGTAGCTGCATGGGTGTCGGGGTCACTGGGAAGCTGAGAGCAGTGGAGAGCAGTGCTCACCTACGAGCCACTCACCGCTTGCGTGGGGCAGGGACCTGCTGAGCAGCTGCGGTTGGATCTTGGTTTCCCCATCTCTGGTGGCAGAAAGAGCTGGGTCCTGGTAAATTCTGTAGCCAGAGTTACAGAACAGGTTGGGTTTTTTTCCTGGGAAGGCACCTCTGAATTTCCCTGATGTGCTCAAGGATGGTTCTGGGTTGGTTTAGTTCAAACATGACATTTCAGAGTTTGAGGCTTGGGAAAAAGCGACGTTCACAAGTAGTTACTCAAAACGTCCCTGCGCTGGTGTTCAGGATTCCTATGGCCTTTCCCCACCTTTCAAAGCACCGTGCAACCTCCATCTGCACCTCACAGAGTTTGCTTATCATCTTTCAAACCCAACTTTGAAAAACAGACAGGAAAACAATCTGAAATATCTATTTCTTTCTGTATTTACTCCTCAGGTAACAGCCCTCACAACTTTGAAAGGCTTATCCTTCAAACATGCAAAACTGTTCAAGCAAGTAGGGAATGACAGGTTGAATTCTTACAAAGTAAGGGCTTTTTCTAAGCAAGTTTAATGATGGGAACACCAAGAGTCTTGTGGCCTTGAAGTCCTGGTCTACCACATTCAAAAACAGAACTTGCACTCCAGGGCAATTTCTGACATTTGTTTTTTCTACCTCAAAGTGAGATGAAAACTTCTATAAATTCACTGAATAAAGACACCCAAGAATTTTTTTCTTTGAAAAAGGTGAAATGAAAAACTTCTGTAATTTCTAAAGAAATATATTTCCTCTCCAATGTTGCTGTTTCCAAATACCTCCCCCACAAATA
The DNA here is from genome assembly GCA_027560335.1 of Halcyon badia. Lineage (NCBI taxonomy): Eukaryota > Metazoa > Chordata > Aves > Coraciiformes > Alcedinidae > Halcyon > Halcyon badia. Next base: position 28,442 of record JANHOD010022006.1, read on the forward strand.
TTTCCTTATCTTAAAACCAGAAATTTTACTCTAAAGCATGACGATCCCATGAAAAATACCCAATTCATCGCCTCACAACTTTTCACTGGGATTATTGTTCTGGGTGAAAAGGTTTTATTCAGCCTAGAGTTCCACATTAGATCCTGAACCCTAGTTAATGATTCCCTTTTAATAAACAATTTCAAAGCACTGCAGAGAAGCACATAACATGCCACAGAGAAATACAATTTATAATTAGAATAAGTACCCTGAAAATATGTCTGTATTTTGGTACCACCCCATTCATACTGAATGACAATGAACAAGCATTGCAAACCTTGAATGAAAAGGTATTACATGGTGGAGAAGGCATTTGCTAGCTTCAGGCATGCTTTGCCACTGGTAAGAAGCCAGAAAGTGACTCACACTATTTGTCAGAGTGAGAAGCTTACAACTGAGAGCCCTGAAAGTATGAAAACTGAAATGAGAAAATGAGAAAGGATTGGGAAATATATCAGCAAGCAAGCAAGCAAACAAATAAAAAAAATATATAATGAAAAGAAAATCAAACCAAACCACAAAAATTTTTGAATTTTACAAGGTGGTTTCCCCCAGAATATCTTTTAGGTCATTAAAGGGGGGCAGGGGGCAATAGAGGAACCTTTGGAAAGAAAAAGGTGAGTGAGCAGAAGGGAAGGTCACCCACAAAACGACCTGTTTTCACTTTCTGTTTGTTTGGCATTAACCAACAAATCAACTCACAACTGTGAGTTGTTGAAGTGTTGGTGATAACGCTGAAGCAAGTGCAGACAGAACATGCAAAAAATGAGAACTGGAACCACACCAACCCCAGCAAATTATTGACCTTGGAAGAGTTTTCCCCCACTTTCTTCATGGCAATATTAACATCTGCTTTGACCTTTAACAAGTAACATCTCCAGCAGCCAGCTAACCTGCAGGGACCACCGAGCATCACAGCCAGATTTATCTCCTTTCTTTTACTGTGTTCATTTGAAGCCCGTAAGATAGAGCTACTCCCTGGACTGAAGCCTCTACACAACCATCGATAATTCCCTTGTCTCATGTCACATTTACCAAACCTAATTGCCTTTGGCTTGCAAAGGACACGACGCTCGTTTCATTATTCTTGGCTGAGTTGTCTTTTTGCTTAGTGTGCCACTGTGGGATGTTTCTGTGGAAACACTGCTGCAGGAAAAGGGACCTTAGGGGAAACGTGGGAAGTTTGGGGTTTTTCGCTATTTACTCTTATGTCATCAAAGAAATGCACCAGGATGGTGTATTTCTAGTGCATGAAGATAAGAGAACATCTCTCAGATGGTTTCCATCAGTGGGATTGCCCAGCAGACACGCAACATTCTGGCAGACTCCTCCAGCCACTGACGGGTGTCACACGAGGTCAGAACACACCAGGGAAGCCCTGCATCAGTAGGAGCTAAAGTCAGGGCCACATGTAGAAATGGAGAAGTGGGATGTACCAGACAGCAATGGGCAAGATGTCAGCCCAGTGACAGGCAGTGGAAGTGCTGAGTTGAAACCTCACAGTCAGTAGGCAGAGGAGAACAGTCTCACCACAGACTGCTTCTTTAAGAAGAGCAGTTTCATTAAGAAAAAAATAAATCAGGGGATGACAAATTTGGCTCATGACATTAACCAGAGATAAGACATGAAGTGGTTTTATTTTTTTTTCACTTTTTTTTTCCCCTCCTGTTTCAGTAAAAGCAAAGACTAAGGCTCTCAGTAGATGACCCCAGTTTGCTGAGGACACGCATCCCCCTGCAGCACCCTTGCCAGGCAGGATGTAACTCCAGCACAGGCACTTGAAGATACAGGGCTGTGAGCAGCCCTGGACACATGCTCAGCTTGGGTTTGCTCCTGCAGCTTCAGCCAGAGACAGAGTAGCTTCGGTCACACCACATCAGACAGGGTCCTGAGCCATGGGGCAGCAGCAGCAAGCTCCCCACCGACAGTCAGGGGATATTTGCCCAGGCAGTGCATTGCTCAGGAGGCACTGTCAGGGGAATAGAGGCCTGTCCTCTGCCCCCTGTAGAGCCCTGAGCTCTTAGGATGCCCCAGGTTGGAAGGGACCTCCAAAGGTTATCCGGTCCAACCCCCCTGCAGGAAGCAGGGACAAGTTGGAGCTGGAGCTCCAAGGTTCTAAGGACCTGCCTGTTCTCTCTTGGGGTCACTGGAGACTGAGCACAGCCTTCCCTGTCTGCACAACAGCAGAATGGTGTTGGGCTTTTTATTATTATTATTTACAGCAGTTTTTGCAGGTTCCCATTGAGTTAAATGCTACAACAAAAACCAGAGATAATAACCCTTTAAGACCTTGAAAACCAACCCATGACTTAAGATTCTGCCTGTGCTGCACACCAAATATGTGGCACTTCTGTAGACATCTGGTTTTAGGAAGCTATACATCCAACCCTTGCTTACCTTCAGCCACATTTACCAGGCCTGGTGAGCTCCTCCACTAGTAACTTTTTCACAGCCTAAGATGTTAAAAAGGCAAGAAACAGCCACACCTGAACCAAAGCCGATGGTCACAGAATTCATCCATACCAAATCTGGATTAGCAATGATGGCTCATGAATTTACAGGTTTAATTTCCAGTGCCACTTTCCATTTCTTCAACCTTTATAATATCCCTTGTGCTGCCTTCTGCAGCTGGTCCTGATCTCCACCACACTCAGCAGAGAGCTGTGCTTCCTAAAGCTGATGCCATCATGAAAAAGCAGTGCAAAAGACTCCCAAGAACACCTGATAGAGATGAGTGAGGGTGAGCAACTTTGACCAGCTTCAGGAAGCTTTGTTACTTCAGGAATGTTGCAAAATATGAGCAGCTTAGACATAGAGCAAAGAGGCAAGGAATAAAGAAACCACATGTGCACGTGGAAACACGACAAAACATAAAGCCAGTATCTCTCCCTGAGGAGTGTAGAAAACAAACACAAATGTTTTCTTGGCTAGGAGAAACCAACTCTCTAACAGCCCTTCCAGAACTGTTCATAACACCGTATAAACGAGTGATGCAAACCTGTTGCCACACCAACAGCGCTCAGAAGTAAACAGGACGATGCTGGCTGTGGTTTGGGTCTAAAGGGAACAAAGGAAGGGTTCACTCCCTGCTGTCTCTTTTGGACACCAATTGCTAGATCAAAATCTTCTACCTCTCGTCTACCAAGAGAGCATGAAGTGCCTCTTAACATGGTAGTGTTGGTGCCTGTGACTGAGGCAACTGAAGGATGCCAGAACCACCTGCTCCCCTGTCCCCTGACAGAAGCCCTGGATGCACAGGGGTAAGACAGCCCCCAGTGCCTGTTGTCACTTCATTCCTACTGAGAGGCTCCCTGTCAGGCACGGAACAATGTTTTTGAGGAACCAAGTACATAGTTGGTCCAATCTGATTCGTAGGGAGGTTTGACTGAGTTGAATCTTCTGGCCATGGAGTTCAGGCTGCCTGAGGAAGGTGACCAAAAGGGCCATGTTCTTCTGTGACACAATGAGAAAATCCTTCTTGGACAGCAAATTGCCGTTCATTTCCCATATAAACTATCAAGTGATCAGCAGCAGTTGTTCTTATCTTTGGTCCAAGGCCAGATGGATGGATGATGCTCAGTGTTCTTTCATCAGTTCCAGGAAGAGACTGGTTTTCCCTCAAGTGTTCTATTAAAACTGGATGGAATTAGGTGACCCAGTATTCCAATTACTAAGAAACCTAAGGCAATTTCCAATTTAAATGCCAGGAAAATCATAGAATAGCTTTGATTGGAGGGGACCTTAAAGATCATCTAGCATCCCCACGGGAACACCTTCCACCAGACCAGGTTGTTCAAAGCCCTGTCCAATCTGGCCTCGAACACTTCCAGGGAGGGGACATCCACAAGACCAATTGCTTTCCCTCTTGATTCCAAGGTCCCCCCTATCTTCAAGCTGACCAGCTTGCACTGCCAGTTGCTGAGTGTTCTCCTGCAGAAGTGATGTCTGTGATTTCAGAGACACACTTACCTGCTTCAAAACCTAAAAAACCCCAAGATGTGTCACTTACGCATTGCTTATTGAAATAACCCCACTATAAATACTGCTGTGCAGGCAGCAGCAAGCACGCCTTGCCCCGTGGACATCCTGTCTCCTCGAGTATAAACTATTTCAGGCAAATCACACACAGAAACCTTAAAATGAAACACTCCCGATTCACCAGCACCATATTTGCAGTGGATGGGCTGCATCACCTCTCCCTTCCTGTTCCAAACACCAGCCCGCAGAGGGATTAATCATTCCTCAGAAACAGTGCAACTGATTGCAGAGTTATTGGCACCTCTCCCAGCTCATCAAGAACCGGGGACTCCTGACATAGCTTCAGACATCTTCCCAGCAGCTCTTTTCAAGTCTATACTCATCGGCTTCCAGGTGAGAGGACTTTCACTTTTCATTTAACATGACTTTGACCTCTCCAGTTCTGGCCAAATCCAGTAGCCTACAGGGGAGGAGAAGAGCTGGCTGCAATTTAGTGCGAGCCTCACCCCACCTCAGTCAGCACAACTCATCGGGGCACAACACAGCATATTGTTTTGCTTTGATTTGCTTTAATAGAAAATTTTGTTTGTTTTCCTATCCTCTGGAATTTAGCAGTATTAGTCACCATTTAAGACTAAGAATACTAAAACCAGAAACAGAATAAACAGCAAAAAGAGGTCACTGGTTGAAGTGACATTCATTTTTTTAACAGCAAATCTCCTTTCTGAGAACTGGCCTATTAAAGAAATAATTTTCTGGCTTGCCTGTCCATCTTGGACATACACAAGGAGGGCAGTGCCAAAAGGTCACAGCTGAAGCAACGGTCCTGTCCTGGTGCTTGACCAGGAGCTGCACTCCACACTTTGCAGATGAAAGGCAGCTCAGGCTAAAAAATATTGAAATAATATAAATACATTTAAATAATAGCACATTTACAATGAATAGGGCATAACTTCACTACCTATTTTCTTTTTTCAGTTGCAAAAATTGCATTTTTACTTGCATCTTAGTATGATTTGGCTCTGTGCAAGAGAGAGGAAACCATAGTGAAACGAAAGGGAGGAATGAAAGTCTGAAATAGGGTCTGAGCAGCACATTGAGCCACCTGATTGCTAAAAACCCTCTCCTGAGCAGAATCCAACCAGGAACTGAGATATAAACCAAGCTGGAACCCAAAATCACACAGCTGTGTATGTCTCATGAAAAAAAATAAGGATGGATAGATGACATATATTTGCTCAGTAACTTATACCCCAGCCTAATACACAACCTAAATATTCCCAAGAGCCTCTTGCAGACAGAAAAATGCCCTTACAAGTCTCCAGGTCAAATGCACTGAAACAAACATGTGGGACTCTTCCATCAGGGTCAAGCAACTGCACAGCTGAAATTAGATCCAGAGCATCTATGAACATGATGTTAAGGTAAGAATAAAAATCTGAATGCTGCTCTCCATGAAGCTCTGGCAATGATTCACTTAGGAAAGGGAGTCAAAGCCACAAAGACCAGAAACAGAGATGCAGATCAGGGACTCAGATGCAAGTTCTTCTTACACCCGTAACCTAAATCAGGAACTGTCATAAAGAAAGCTCTTGCTGATGCCATTTTCCATTTCCAAGAAAGGTGGTAATTTAAAAAATTACACTGTACAAGCAAGAATTTCTCAAACCAAGTTTGTGTCTGCTCATCCCTAGAGTTCAATCACATTAAATAAGCAGTTTCCCTCGGTTTGGTCTGGCTCGTGCATCACTGTTGTTACACATGAGGCAACAGCTTGAATGACTTGCAGGTAAAATCACAGAAAGTTGTGTATACTGAAATTTCGACCAACACCAAAGCAAATTATTTAGGCTTTGTTACACCTGCAGCGTAATGACATTCTTTACTGAAACTTACAGAAGGGAGAGAGATGGCTGAAAGACGCTTCTGATCAACTTGAATATGTTTCTACTCAGCATAGAAAAAGTCCTTGTGTCCTACTCCAGAACACACCAAATAAAGGCCACCATTCTGAAGTAAAAAAGACTTTTAGAGCATAGGTTCAGCAGCATATAGGATCTCATCAGGATGTCCAGCTATTCTTGCCTGCATGAGATCCTGGCATTTGCTTGACTCCACAATTCTCACAGAGCTCTGCCACATTTTACGGTGAGGATGTCTCAAAAGAGCTGTACACACAGTTTTCCAATCCCAAGCTGAGGGGTTTTCTGGTTTCTTTAATGTTAACTACATCACCAGTAAAGGGGTTTTCACACATGTAGTGACGAAAACAGGATGTCAGATTAGGGGAGCAAAGGATTTCTGCCCTATATATGCCTTTGAGTCTAATAACACACACTAACAACACACACTAACGACACACATTTCATTATAAATTCAGTGCCAACGGTATATTTTGTTTTCCCAAATCTATTAATTACAATTGCGCAGATTTAAAACATCCTACAAGGGTATAATGGTATAACAGATGAGCAATTAAAATGGACAGCATTGTATGTTACAACCTTAATTGTTCCTACATTATTAAAGACCTGCACTGTGCTTCTAAAGGCGTAAAGCCTTCCAATGGCAGCAGATAGAAGCAATTCTATACTCGCTTAAAAAGTTATTCGGCCTTGAAAATCCAATGAATTAAGTGCTGATTTAGAAATGTAGGAGTTTTTCAACTTACATTACTTTTAAATCTTGCAACTATTAATTCCATCCTGCTGGGGAATTTCAAAGAAATCTGCTTTTCTTCTGTGGAAACTTGCACATAGTCAGTGAGTTTTCTTTAGCAGAAAGTAGGACAATTCTGCATACAGTAAGTGAAATTCACTCAAAAGGAGTCTAAGACCCACCCCAGGATGGAGCAGGGAATGGACAACAGGCTCACTAACTCAATTTCTTGGGGCTTTGCCCTGCCCTGTGGCTATTCCTCCTTGTGCTGGGTATGGGCTCGAACTCAGTTCTGCTTTGGCATAAAGGAGGAAAATCACATTTCTCGTACTCCTTAGGGAACTTTTCCGTAATTAAATTAAAAGAAGCACCAAATAACCAAGCATGTGGCTTGTATCAGTTCTTTTGCCATTAAGACAGCTGTTCCTCTTTCAGTCCTGCAGTAAAAAGGAAGCCAAGCTCCACCTAGTTATTGTTCTCTAAATTCTTCACAAATGCCAACAGATGCCAATGAAAAGCTTTACAGATCCCTCCTTGGGGTCTCCTTTGTAAACAGCTTCTGGAAGCAATTCAGACATTTGATCATCAGACCAGGAATCCCCATATCAGACGAAGCCCAGAGGCTCTTCCCCAGCAGAGAGGAGATGTGGGAAGGAAGGAGGGACATGCGCCTTTGGGCTGATAGGAAGCCACGTTCATCTTCCCAGAAATGCTTCCCACAGACGGTCATCAGCAAGAAGGGGAGTCAGGGAGACAAGACCAGGGATGAAAGAGAGATGCAGAGGGTGAAAGGAGAAGCCTACATCAGAGAGCTGACTATGTTGTAATCAAAAAGCTTCCTTACCCCTTCCTTTCCCCAGTGACATCCATACCCTGTGGCATAATTTCCATGTTCCATTCAAATCAAGCAGTGACATAGATCCCTGGGGTTGAGTTTGTAGGAGAAAGCTCATGGAAAATTTCACGTTCTTGCCAACAAGTAAAAAGCCAGACTTGTTTAGGGAAGGAGGGTTGGAACCAGATAAGCATGCCCAAAGCAATGAGTGATAAATAGAATATGCAGAGACAAATATTTGGAGCTTCTCAAACAGGAAAAACAGAGGAGAATCTGAAGGGAAATGATACATTTAAAATGAAGAGGCTTTCTAGTGTGCTATTTAAATTATTTTCCCATGATACAATGCACTGAAGTGATATTTTCTGAAGTGATATTACAGGTCAGAAATTGCTTTTTTTTTTTCCTGCTGCCATGGAGAAACGGTATTTATAAGGTTCTGTTTGTTGCCATGTGGACTCGGGGTCCACTATGAAACATAATACAGATATGAAAACACTGAGAGGATGCAAAATCAGTGCCTTCCAAACCATAATGATTACAGACAGTGTGGTGCTGGGCCAGAGCCACAGTCCTTTTTTCCAGAATAACCTCTTTTCACCCTTTGGGGCCAAGGATCCCATATTTCTGTGTCATATGGAAAGACCTGGCTGAGTGTGACCCCCCTCAACCACAGACAGCCTCTCCTGCCTCTCTGCTCTAATTGCACAAGTATCACCACAGAATATGCAACACATCTTTGGTGAAAAAGATGAATATATATGGAAAAAGAATAGGGGAGTTCAAGGACATCTCTAACACCGTGAGTCCCCAAGTGACTTGTGCAGATCTCTCAGCAAGACCAAGCTTTTCAGACCCATCTAGTGCTTTAATCCTCAAAACAACATTCCTCTAGGTGTAGATGTTTGTGTTGAAGTCAAATAGGTGACAACATCCTGCATCACCAATATGGCCAAACACCCACTGCTACACAGAGCCTGGGAAACTGGGGTTTGCAGACAACCTGGCCACATGCCTACAGATCTCTGGAGTCCCCAGGACATCAGCAGTATGCGAGCCGGTCCTTTCCCAAACATCAAATGTGGCCTCTACAGCTAACATAGTCCAGGCTCCTGAGCTGTCCACCAGACCAGTGAATAAAGCATCATATCATCCTTGAAGGAAACACCATCAAATAGCTTCCAGTAAACATACAATGAATCAACACTTCCCAACAAAGATCGCAAGTTTTCTTTCCCCTTCACTCAACTGTGTGGTCTCTGGCCTTTTGAATTAACAGTTTGTAGCAGAAGAATTTAAGTATGAGTCATTGGTCAAAGACCCCTCAGGTTTCTCATGAGGGAGGCACAACCCTGGGAAATGTAGCTGAGCTCCTGACACAGGAAGGTCATCTGTCCATGCTGGCCACAGAGCAAAGCAAGGCTGGACAGCTGGGAATCCAAGATAGTGATCTAGGTCATGGCATGGTCTTCTCTGCTCTCCTATTAAACCTTCTAGCTGTGGGCTGGTTTGGAGCTGAGGTAGGTAGACTTTAAGAGGCATCCAGCTGCTGCAACATCTCCGAGTAATAAAAGCTGCAATTTTACATGTCTCAGACAGAACATCTAGACACAACAGAAGTTTTCCTGAAGAATTTTAAGAAAGGAGGAAGCACAGCACGATAGAAGAGCTAATTCTTGTAATGGGGTCATTACTGTAACAAGATTACAAAACAACCCATCTGGTTCTCAACCTTTAATCCTAGCTGAAGGAAGAAGACAGACCATGATGTTTGCCTGCAGCTGTGCATGTGCTAAGGTCCTGTTATCTGGGAAGAGAGGAGTCAGATACTACAGGGCTGGCTACAGCCCATTTTCCCTTGTTACAAGGGTTCCCAGGCTGGTATCCAGTTCACAGCAGACCCTGGGATAAGAGAAGGGTGAATTGCTGCTTCCTGACACAACCCCGCTTTGCCAGCAACAGGTGGCTGTCACCTTCCTCTTCATGAAGATGGAAGCACGAGGAGACCAGAAAGGTCCTCAGCCTTTGGTGTGATTCATTCCCAGAATGGAGACACCACCTTGCCTTGGCTTGGAAGTGTCAGATCAGAAGCATCCTGAAGCTTCCAGGTGTTGGTTTTGCATACGTGGCAATCCCAGGCAGCCACAGCTGCGGTAGCGAGTCAGTTCAGACTGGGAAAAGTTGACTGCGTTTAACAGACACCAAGACTCGTAAAATAACTGATATTGGAGCGGGTCCACAGATTGACAAGGGGGTGAATTTCCCAGGCCTGCTCAGGCATGATGGACAGCATGTGAGCAAGGAGGTGCCCTGTCACCACCCAGGCTCTGGGGAAACAGCACGACAAGGGCACTGACCTTGTCACAGGCATCTCCGAGAGAGTTGCACTGAAGGGCTCTGGCCCCCTGCAACGTTCACAAGGAGATGCTTTGCTCCTTCTGAATTCCAATCAGTTCACTTCATTTTGGACCTCGCAAGGCTCGATTCAGCCATGTTTACATAGTTGTCCCTGAGACATCAACATCATCTCTGATATTTCCCCTGTTAGGAGCCCTGTAAAACACTGAGTTCTCCCACCATTTGGTCACAAATGTCCACAGAGTTTCAAGGAAATTGAAGAGCCATGACTGCTGGAAACAATATTCCCTCCTTAGCTGAACTCAATTGCAACATCTTCCAGGAGACCAGAACAAACCAAACAAAAGTAGCATGCAACATTTCCTGCTTTTCTAGTGTGGAAGATGAGGAGACTGCTCCCACTGCAAAAGCTAAAGAAAAGCTCTGACATTTTAAGGTTGAGACTCCAACATGCTGCAGGTGACTAAAGAATGCAAAAAACCCCGGTGTTTTCCGAATAACATTTTAGATGTGCTTAGAGAACGTGGATGCTTACCTCCTGTCTGCCTTGAAAATCCCAAGCACGCTGTTTCCACCTTACCCTTTGCTGCCCCATGTCGTGGATGAAATGTTTGACACAGCGATGATTTCTCAGCAATTCAAAATTTATTCATACTATGAGATAAATCAGAAGGTTGAATTTTAGCAGCTCTCAACTGACCAATTTAAAGATGAACAAGTGATTCAGCAGAATATGTTATAATCACCCAGCAACTTAATTGCAAAGGCAAGAATGACAAGATCTGCACTAACTTACTGCAGCGTGTCCTAGAGCATAATATATAAACACAAAGGTATAACCAGAAAGTGTACAAACACACACAAACAGACGGAAATATTTGGATGCAGTGAAAAACATCTAGACACTCACACTGGTGAAGGCAGATGTGTATATTCAAACACAGAGACAGGTAGAGGGGTGGGTGGAAGAGGCCAGCCCATGGTTAAAATCTCCCTCTTACCAAGTTTGGAGCACATACTCACAGCACATGGGCATTCCTCAGTGGGTAGCGGTTGAGACTCAAGGAGGTTGACTTACCCAGGTCTTCCATCAACTTTGCTGGCGGACAGTCCTGAGAGATGTCCCAGCTCAGGGGAGATGCTGGTCACAGCCTGCTGCCATCTAGGAGAGCTCAAAGGGTCTTGCTTAGCATCACTGTTTTATGGGGTCCAAGACTTTTGTTAAGTACTTTTGCATTTCAGCCCAACTCAAGTGGGTACTATTCTAGTGCTTTCCTCCAGCTGCACACACCCAGAACTTGCTAGATTTTGGTGTTCTGGTCCCCTGTGCTTTGGGCCATGTCCCAAGTACAGGTGTAGCAGACTGTCAGGAGGTGATGGATTGTTGTTAACATTCCCAAGAGATAAGGGGGAGCAGGACGCAGGCGTGTCAAGAAGGTGCTTTAACTCCCTGGACCATTGCTTATGATCCATGGTAGGCTGTCAGGAGGTAATAGAGTGTTGTTATTGTCCCCAAAGAATAGGGGAAGCAGGAGCCAGGTGAATTAAGGGGGTGTCCCAACACTCTGGCACACTGCCTTTCACAATCCCTACCCAACTTTCCCAGGGATTGTTGTGTGGCCCAGGGAGGGGGAGTCACACCGTGTACTGAGTGGCCCAGGAGTGAGGGAGAATTGTACCCCCCACACCAGCCTGCTCCCAGTAAATGGACTGCCAGCTCGCAGTGCCAGGACTGCTCCTGGGGAACGAGTTGTCCTCCCAGGCAGGTCCATGCTCCATGAACAGCTGAGCTGGTGCTTTCACAGAGGCACAAGTCACACCTTCACACCACGTTACCCTTGTGGGAACAGCAAGAACATCACATGAGGAGTGGTTGGTAACTGGTGGCTGGAAGAAAATACCAGGCAGGGTATGGGGACCTGAGCAGGACACCTGGGACAGCGGCCTGCACAGCATGGTGAGTACTAGTAACAGTTATCACAAACGTGTGACATAGCCTATAGAGTCCCAGGCACAGCTCCCTGTGTCTTCAGCTCTGGAACAATTACAGGGGAAAGGCTGGAGTTCGGTTCATTGACACTGGAGTTCGGTTCGTTGACACTGCCATTCAGAGCAGGCAGGGTGGAACCTGCTGAAAGCTCCCGCTCCCTGACACCAAAAATGCAGCAGCTCCCAAGAGCTTCAAGACTTCAGAATCATTCTATGATTGAGTTTGATTTTGCTGAATGTTTGTATCAAAATAAGGATGGAAACAGAGGACACCTTTTAGCAATGCCTACAGCTTCACGTAGCCCATTAGATGAAGGGAGAGGTCCCTCGTACATCCTGTCAGGAAAACTTTCTGCAGCCCAGGGCCAGGAATGATTTTTGGCCGAGAGCTACAACGCTAATAAAGGCTTACAGACAAGGATGGGTGCCAGCCATGCTTGTGCCCAGTGCCCTCCACAGCAGCTGTACCTTGTCCCAGTCTGCAGGAAGGAAAGTTGAGAAGTAACGGCAACATCTGTGAAGAGTCGGGGTTGCAAAACCTCCGGAGCAGAACTGCTCACTTCCTGAACACATCCGCCAGGCAGTCGGGGCGGAAAGGGGAACCTGGCTGCAGAGCAGAGACCTGGCAAACTCCGAAACGCTGTGAAGAGGGGGAAGAGGTGAAGCTGAGCCACAGCCATCCTTACTGGGATTGTCCCTGCAGGCTGCTAGGGGTTTGGAAGAGGAAGAAAGCAGCCTGAAAGACTTTGCAGTCAAGGAGGGGGTTATTCTGGCTAGGCCTGGTCTGAGTTTTACTGGACTGGTCCAACCGGGGATTGAAATGTGGGAAACACGGTGGCCTCACAGTTACCCACGGCAAAGGGACAGGAGTCACAGTGTTGTTCAACCTGGAGAAGAGACCAGTCTGGGGAGACCTTATATGGCCTTTCATTACTTAAGAAGGTCTACTGGAAATCTGGCGAGTGTAGTGACAGGACATGGGGCAATAGTTTTAAACCAAAAGAGGATAGATTTAGTCGAGATATAAGGAAGAAAATTTTTATGCTGAGGGTGTTGACACCCTGGCTGGGGTTGCCCAGAGAGGTGGTCGATATCCCATCCCTAGAACCATTGCAGGGGAGGTTGGCTGGGGCTCTGAGCAACCTGCTCTAATTGCAGATGTCCCTGCTCCCTTCAAGGGCATTGGACTGGATGAACTTGAAAGGTCCCTCCCAACCCGAACGATTCTGTGATTCTATTATTCTATAATTCTATGATCTCTCCATGCCCTGCATTCCCGCAGCCTGTGGGAGGATGCAGTGCATGCTGGAGATGAAAACACCGAAGCAGGACTTTGGCTGGAGGATCAGGCAGCCCATCTCCATCCACCCCTTGTGAGATGGGTCTCTTGCAGGACCTGGACACAGGTTGGGAAGGCCCCATCTGGGTTGCTGCATGCAAGCCTGGAAGGGAGCAGAAGTTGAGGCCAAGGCTGTTTTGAGATATAGTCAGGGTCCAGTTAGTGTTAACCCACCTCTGTGTCGGGAAGGATTCTTAATCCTGACAAGTGGACCCCATTTGTGTATTCAAGTTGCCAATTGTGGAGGTAAAAAGTCCCTGTAAAATTTAATGTACATTTTATCTACTGGAGCTTTCCTACCCACCACCAAGGCCAGTGTCAGTCTGTATTGTACGAGTGTGTATGTTTAATTAAGCAACACAGGCCATTAAAAAACATCCAAAAAGGAAATTAAATAGGATTTCTGGTCTGCGGCTAAGACATACCCCCACTCATCACCCATTCCCCCTCTCCTGGTGCGACTAAGCTGGCCGATAACAGCGACGCTGTTTAATTATCTGCCTGACACTTGCTGGCTGCTGCAGGATGGATAATTAGGTGCAGGGCTCTAAAGGGCTCCTCAGCTGTATCATCTCTCTCCTTGTTGCAGAAAAAACACCCCCCGGAGACCTTCAGGCCTGTTTATCTCTTTGTATTCCTTCAGAGAACTATTACTTCATGCTTTGCAAGGTGTCAAATCCATTTCCAGAGTTTAACAAGTGGGTCGGAAACCCCATTAATGACATGGGGTGAGCAGGAGCAAGCAGGGGTTGCTGACCTTCAGCTGCCCCATGCCACTCGAGGCTGAGCTTTATACCCAGGTGATGGCTGATGTGAAGCAACTTGTAGCCTCCCCAGTTATCAAGTCAAGTGGAAGACAAGGCAGCGATGTAATTAGAGACCAAGCAGCTGATGGGCTGCTGCATGCTCCATCCATGGCTCCAAAATGTGCTTCTCCCGGGTGTTTTTCATCACCAGCCAACTAAGCTCTTGCTACTACACCAAGCAAATAAAAAGCTATAAATTGTCCCAAGCTTGGGACTGGGAGGGGGGCCACAATTACTCGTATAGGAGCTGATAATTAATAATGGAGACATGACAAATGATGTGCTCACTGTGATAGTGCACGGCACCTTGAGAATATTTAATTAGAGCTCAGTGCTGTGGCACACAGATATTCTGAGCATGAAGCTATGAAGTCCTGGTTTTGATGTCTTATGGTAGAGCTGAACTCAAAACTCCCCCTGTGGGCATGGTGAGGGCAGAACAGAGGGACAGGCAACCTTAGGGACAGAGCTGTCATTTGGGGGTGTTGCTACAGGGACACTGGCTTGGAGCAACCTGCTCCCGAGGCTTCCCTCTCCATCTTTGCAGCATGGAGGGTGGTGTGGAGGAGGATGATTGTGGACCCCATGAGATGACGATGATGGTGATGGTGATGGTGGTGGTGGTGGACCTCCCTGCCTGGGGTCATGGAAATTAGAGCTCAGAGCTGTGAGCACAGATGGACTGAAGACTGTTGCGAACCCTTTTCCTTCTAGTCTTAAATAGAAACAGGGTGGTCCATCAGCTTTGCTCTCCCCTGTCTCTGCTTGGTCTGTGTTTGCTGGATCATGGGGTCAAGGTTTAGCACAAGCCAAGCTTGTGTAGTCCCAGATGGGCTTCCCTTGGGGTACTTGGTGGTGGCCATCCAATTCTGGTGTGCCTGGAGTGCTACAGACACACAAAAACATTTCCTTGCATCTGTGCCATGATGCATCTCATAGCATGGATGGGGATGTTGGGTCCTACCTGGACCTGCTCTGGGGAGGAGACCAGGTCCAGCTGTGCTTAGAGGAGGTCCATGGAAAAAACTCCAGGGGCTTCTCTTGCCCAGAAAGCTGGTGGCCAGTCCCAAAATGGGGTGCAATGAGCTGGGGAGGTGTCTACACCCTGAATCCTCAAGGGATTTCTGTCTTCCAGCTGCTGAGACATTGTGGTGGGACCTGATTTTGCATTATTCAGGCATCATTAAGTGGTCTTGTTAGTCTAAAGGGGAAAAAAAAGGCAACATAAAATGTACTCAGCTGTTGTGGCCATGCAGAAGGTGCTGAGGCTGACCCTCACCAGTGAGAGTCCTGCTCTGGACGGGGACCACGCAAATGTGGCCTCCTTGTAGTTCACTCTTGGCTCCTTATCTCCCATGGACAACACGATTTTCATGGTATTTGGGGCTACCTTGGATTTGAGAGGGATGACGAGTGTATAGTATCCAGCAGATCACCCACGATGAACCTGGGCTCAAGCAGATGGGGTTTATGGTGAATTCTTCCTAAGGGAGATCTGATGACAATGTCTGAGCAAGAGGTGACAACGGAGCTAATTGCAGTGTTTAAAAACTCCTGCCTCCTGCCTGCAGGAGAGACGCTGGGGGAAAAGCAGAGACAAGCAACCAGCAGGAATATAAATAACTTGCTGTGGGGAATTTCCACCTTCCCTTCTTGTGACATGGTCATAAATAGGTTTCTTTGGGGAGCACCGGTGCATTAGTGAGAGACATAAAACATCAAGGGCTTTGGCTTGGCATTGCTGACTGAAACCCCAGCAAAAAAAGGGAAAGAAAAGTGAATCCTGGTGATCTGCCAGCTTAAAATGCATTTTAGGAGACTCACAAACTAAAGTCCAGAAAGGACAGACCTGTCCCTGAATTTCACCCAGGAGATATGTTGTTCGAATGGAAGTGATGCAAAATAAGTCCCAGCAGAGCTGTCCATGAAGCCACCCCAGGTGTTGTCCCACATTACAAGGTGGCACAGGGAGGGACCTCCTGGTGATGCTGTGGCCTTGGCAGCATTGTGAGGAAGAGAAGGGTTCAGAAGGATGACCGTGTGGGTTTGTGGATTGGGGAGCTTCTCCCAAGGGTAAACTTGGGAAAGTAGCAATGAGCAAGCGGAAGCAGATGTCAGACTTGCATAGCCATGGGCAGAACTCAGCCCAACAATGCCAACATTCTCAGGAAGATAAATGCTGTCCCAAAAGGGTGTCTGGGAGCCTGGCCTGGTCACCAAGTCGTTGCAGAAGAGCTCTGGATCAGTGTGGGATAGACGAGCCACCCCACACAGGAAGTCTTATGGAGTTGCTTGGAGCAGTTAGCACCAGCCAGAGGTATGGTGAGCGGCAACGTTTTTGCCTTCAGTCTGCAAGGTGTGAGTGGCAGGGCTGGGACTGTGCAGTATCCATGCTTGGAGAACTTTCTTGCCTTTCCCCATCCATGGTGATGTCTCCAAGCCTCCTCCAGTTCTTTCCCTGACCTTCCCACACTGTCCCTGGCCAACTTCTTTGTCCTTCAGCTCAAATTGCACCAAGAGATACCATTTATAAGGTCTTGAGGAGAGTGTGGTGGCAGCTAGCAGGCTGGAGAGCCCTGACTGGCCTCCTGGGCCCTTTATAGCTGTCATTCTTGTCCCTGTGGAGCAAAAACAAGTGGGGCAGGAGGTGTTTTTGGACAGAGAGCTCCCAGTTGGGTGGGGAAGATGCTTGCAGGGAAGGATTGCTGCCAAAAACAGTGGTGTGACTCAGCAGAGCCAGCAACCTAGCACCATCTCTAGCACGATGTATCAAAGTCATGGACAACCCACAAGACAACCACCTCCAGAGCTTCTCAAGTCTGGGCTGGGGCAGAGCCCTGGCTCTCCTCCCTCTGCTGCTCCTCATGCCTTGCACCCAAGCAGGGTGGGTTTTCCTCTGCGACTGGAGAGACCTGCACCACCATGGGCAGGGCAACAGAGGTGGTTACCTAGCAAAATGCTGCAGCCAGAACATTTTGCAGGAGAAAATGCAGACAAAGGAGGTGATAACATCTGGTAAATGAGCCTCCTGTTATCATTGTTTTATTGTTATTTAATGGTTGACTTATAAAACTCCAACGTTCATCACTAAGGTTTCAATGAATTCTTCCGAGAATCAAAGCAAGGGCTGCTCTGAAACTGCTGCGTGGGAGGAGGATCATGGAGAGCCCCCAACTTTTGACTTCTCAAAGACATTTTCTGAGTCACCTCCCCAGGAGACCTCTCTGCTGATGACGTGAGAGCTGAGGGAGATGCCATCTCTGCAGGGTCCCTACACTAGGGAGGGCAGATAACTCTCAGCAGTCCCCAAAAAGCTTTTATGCTGGGCTTAGAACAGAGGTTTTTAAAAAAAAACCCTGCTACATAGAGAAGATTTTAGGGATGAGCAGAGCAAAGCTGATGTGATCATATCCACATTAACTTCAGAGAGACTAGAATTGCTCAGCTCTGGTGAGGCACCAAGGGTCTGGCACCAGCTGGCCTGGGAGCAGAGCCAGATCTGGTTGCCCATGTCCATCCTTTCCTGGAGGTTGGTGCCCATGGGGTAAAGGAGCAGGGATGGCCGCCTGCCTGGGCTGGCCACTGGGGACACACGGCTATCCCTGCTGTCTTGTTCTGGGAGGGGGAAATTATTTAGTCTTTAGCAGCCCTGCTCCTCTCCCAGCCACAATCATGTCTCCAGGCTGAAAAATGTTCCTTGGCATCTTCTCCTTGAACTGCTGTGAGGAGGGATGTGTGAAACAGCTATTTCTGCAAAATGAGTCTGTCCATCCCTCTTTCCTCCAAAGCTGTCTTACCCATCTACCCTCTAAGGCTCGTTCTCCAGGCACCATCAGGGTGTAAGATTCTTCTCAAAGCAACCATCTCCATAGCCTCTGTTGAGGAATCATCTTCCTCCTCTTCAGCACTAATACATGCCGGTCCTTGACCTCTCCAGAGCAACCCACCCGCACTTTGCTATGGTCACCACTATTACCAGGGCTGGAAAGAGTTACTCATCCCTGAAGACCCCAGGACACAGTCTCTGGAGGCAGAAACCCCCGCAGAGAGCTGGTGGGTTGTTTGCGACTGGCAGAAGTGATGGTTCAGCCGTGGTGGTTGTGTTTGCTGGTCTGAAGCCTGCAAAAGATTAGGAGAAAACAGATGGCTCCTAATTGGCAGTGCCAGCTTACTTCCTGCTCTCCAGATAAACCATTAAATTAAGGCTTAAATCAAACTTTATACAAGTTGGGAGGCTGTTTGTAATTATTTAGAAATCTAGACAGACTTCAAGGCCTGGATGAAGGCTGTGTTTACTGTAAAGGATAAAACCCACATGCTCTTTCCTGTAGGACTGAGCAGACAAGGTTTGAAGGGTTAGAGATGGGACTAGTAAACTCCTCAGTCTCGGATACCCAAGGTTTTAGGGGAAAAGCAAGGCCCCATGGACTTTGGCCATGCTTTTACATGGTCGTAGACCTATGGGGCCACCTGTAATGGGGCTACTGAGGATAGTGCAGCTCATTATGGGATATATCAACACAATCAGGAGACTCTGGAGCCCCATGGGGGAGCTAGAAATTGGCAATGCTGGGTTAATGGTTGGATTTGATGATCTGTAAAGGTCCCTTCCAACCCAAATCATTCCATGATTCTATGAATAACTCCCAAAAAAAGTCTCCAGGAGGTGATGTTTTTGTTGTTTGTTTTAGAAAAATTAGCATGCCTGCAACTCTGACCAAGCAATGTCTGAAACCTCTCTCTTTTTCAGTCCATTCATGCAGGGAAAATTTGCTCAATTACACCTGAAACCCACTGAGGAGCTGCTATCTTTTCCCAAAATTTTGTTGGGGTGCCAACCTTTCACCTTTGCAGGAACTTTCTTGGCTTATTACCATTATGGGCAAAGTACAGACCTCCAGAAACTTGGGAAAAGGGGAAATATCTGGTGAATGTTGAGACTCATGAAGGAGAAGGACCTATCCTTGAGGTATTAAGGCAGGCAACTCACCCTGAATCAAGACAATGCTTTTTAAGCCCTAGTCCCAAAAACCTTGTCCATGGTCACGCTGGGAGTCTGTGGCCCAGACTCTTATCCGATGTCAAGGTCTTATGTACTGTTGAAGTCCAGGAGATGCTGAGCACAGCACTTTAGGAGAAATAAACACCACCCCTTCCCTACTCTGAAGTCTTACATCTTGTGGTTAAATGCGACAAGGGTTTTGCAAATGTAAAAGCTTTATTTGGGGTGGGGAAAGTGTTTGACTTGAGTATGGCATAAAATTTTATCCTTGATTGCTGCATGCTTGGCTATGTCTGTTATCCAACAGCGTTAATAAAGCTGCAGATGCTGCGACTTGTACACACAGCCCCCTCCTCCCTCCGGCCATGCAGGATTAGCCGCCTCTCCTGCCATGTGGTTTGCTCTCTGTAATGCTCGTTAATAAAGTTTCCTTTAATCCCAGATGCTTCACAAGCAGAGGGGAGATGCAGGGAGCAGAGAAGCAGATGCCGGAGCCTCATGTGTGGCTGAGGTCACTGCGGTGACCCAAAGGGAGATGCCTCTCAGGGCTGGCTTTCCCTTTCCCCCTAATTGGGTTTAGGGGACAGCTAAATCCCATCTGAATCCATAAAGCCGCATGACATGGGAAGGAGAGAGCTTGGGGTGGGCTGCCATCCTGCACCACCCCCAGAAGAGGTTTCCCACGGGAGTTTGCACCACAGACAGAGGCGACCCAACCCCATGGCACCCCTCCCCCACCCCTCCCCTCACTGGCAGCTCCGTCCTTCCTCCCATCTTGCTCCTGTGTGAACTTTCCTCCCAGGGCACCTTTGCCAAGCGCTGTTTACTTGGCATCCCCGGCTTACAGCTTGCCGCGTGCTAATCACCGCTCTGACACGGCAATTAGATTTTGTTGTTTGGGCTCATAGTATGAGCAGCCAGATTTACCGTCCTCCACAGCTTGGTGTGCAGACCCCGCTGCTTGAGTCCACCTTCATTCACAGCGCCGTATGCCACGCAGGGTGGGGGAAGAGCTGCAATTATGTCAGAATTTAAAGGTGCCTTCCCAGGAGAGGTAAGACCCCCAGGGTTTTCTGGCAACGCATCCTCCCAGGCTCCCTTCCTCTGCGTCATCCATCAGCCCAGGAGGAGGTGGACAGCTCAGATGGTAATGACAAGAGTGAGAGCCCAAACCACAAGTGCTGATTTATTATTTACTGGGTGAAAATAGGAATTACATGATAAGCGATGCTAAGGTGCCACCTATCCATGACATGATAGCAGATTTTGTGCCACCACTCAAGAGCTCGGACCCCATAGGAACCCCTTCCAGTAGGGAGGAAAAATTTGGTTTCTATGGCCAGAGAGATCCCAGCTCTCTCTCCTGCAGTGAAAGGACACGGTTCTGTGTTTATCTTACTTGGGAGACCAAGCTGCTGACTGTGGTCCAACCTCTGCACAGTCATAGAACCACAGAATCATAGAATCATTTTGGTTGGAAGAGACCTTCAAGATCGTTGAATCCTACAGTTAACCCAGCACTGCCAGATCACCAATAAACCATGTCCCTTAGCACCACATCTCCATGGCTTTGATAACCCTCCAGGGATGGAGACTCTACCTGCCTTGGGCAGCCTGGGACAGGACTTGACAACCCTTTTGCAGAAGAAATTGTTTCTCCTGTCCAACATAAACTTCCACTGGCACAACCTGAGACCATTTCCTCTTGTCCTATCACTTGTTCCTTAGGAGAAGAGACCACCTGTCTCCTGGCTCCAACATCCTTTCAGGTCGAGAAGGTCTCCCCTGAGCCTGCTTTTCTCCAGGCTCAACAACCCCAGGTCCCTCAGCTGCTCCTCACAAGACTTGTGCTCTAGACCCTTCCCCAGCTTTGTTTCCCTTCTCTGGCCACACTTCAGCACCTCAACGTCCTTCTTGGAGTGAAGGACCCAAAACTGAATGCAGGATTTGAGGGGTGGCATCCCCAGTGCCCAGTTCAGGGAGATGATCCCTGCTCTGGTTCTGCTTGACATGTTGTTTCTGCACCTTGCTGAGGCTGGGGCACATTATATTTCTCTCAGCCTCTATTTGGTATCCCCCACAAATTAAAATTACGTCTTTCCAAGCTGCTGCTGGGTCCTTCTTGTAAATGCTTTTCCTATGTGAACTTAGTTCAAGGAGCTGCTTTTTTTTATAAGACTCCTGAAGTATTTGAAGGTTGACTACACATGCAATGCATGCCCAGGACAGCAGTGTCCACACTGCCAGACCTCTGATCACTAAGAAGTCTTCCCCAGATCCTGCAATACTGCAGTGGAAAACAGACTGCAAAAAAAGGATTCTTGCCTGCTGAATGGTTTTAGGCTTTCTCTTGAATGTGAGGAACCCCTCTGCTGTGAGAACAGGCTGAGAGAGTTGGGGTTGTTCAGCCTGGAGAAGGCTCCAGGGAGACCTTCTTGGGGCCTTTCAGTACTTCAAGGAGACTTTAAGAAAAATGAGGACAGACTTTTTAGCAGGTCCTGTTGAGACAGGACCAGTTGTATTAACTAAAAGAGGAAGATTTAGACCAAATAGAATGAAGAAATATTTTACACTGAGGGTGGTGAGACCCTGGCCCAGGTTGCCCAGAGAGGTGGCCGATGCTCCATCCCTGGAAACATTCCAGGTGAGGTTGGACAGGGGTCTGAGCAACCTGCTCTAGTTGCAGACATCCTGCAGGGTTGGACAAGATGACCTTGAGAGGTCTCTTCTCACCCAAACCATTCTGTGATTCTATGATTTTTCAAGTTTTTCCCCAGTGCATTTTGAAGGGAGAGAATGATTCTGATCTCGATGGCCAGCCCTCTGGAAAGAGAGGCTGGCAGGAGAAAAGAAAGTGTCTACCATGGCACTTGGGATAAAAAAGAAAATGGGAAAGATGAATGTGGAGAAAGTTAAAATAATGGTACTGGTCACTTGGGCGAGAGGATGTGAGACATGGGCATTGCCTGTGAAGAGGAAAGGGAGATGGGCTTGTGTCCTAAAGGCCACGTCTCCTTCTGCAGCTGACATCCTGGCATGGAATGAAGTCTTGTTCTGGCCGTAATGAATTGCTCTGCAGCCACATGCCACCCCTTGAGGGCCCATTTCCAGTCTCTCCAGACATTGCTAATCTTAGCTCAGGCTGAGCTGAAAATAAAAAAAAAGGTAAGATTTTGATGGAAGCGACTCCAGAATCTCATGAATAACCCATACAGGGACCGTATTAACCCCTCAGCATGAACAATGACTACTGCTAATTAAATCTTTTTTTAGAGCAAATGGCTTCCAACAGGGCGAGTGCCACACCACGTGCTCTGCCTCCTCTGAGACAGTGTCCGAGCCACAGCAAGCCAGCTGAACATCCTCCAGTGAAGGTGGGAGGGAGAGATGTTGCAAGCTCCGTGCAGCAATCTGCTATCAGTGATAATGGCACCTCTGATGAGAGTGACCGACTGACCTGCGATGCTGTGGTCCTCCCTGCTAACCCCATCTCATGCTGACTTCCCCAAACTCAATTTAAATGTGAAGGAATGGTTGTGCAAGACACCTCCATCCCACAACCCCTCCAGTCATAGTCTCTGCCTCCCCAGCATGTGCTGGGCATGGTGAGAAGAGGGAAAGGATGTGAGCTGCCATGCATCAAGGAGACTGGGAACCAAACCAGGTAGGCGTCAAAAACACCAGGAGTCAGAAAGGGGATTAGACATGGTCCTGGGCAACCACCTCTAGGTGTCCCTGCTTGATCAAAGAGCTTGGGCAACCAGAGGTCCCTGCCAACCTCAACAATGCTGAGATTATCAAGGGGTGCTCCAGCTCCTGACAATCACTGTCACAAGAACTGAGTGTCTCTGAAGGACTTTTAAGCACATGATGTCCCTTTGAACAAGTTCTTCCCCCAGACCAAGGATTTTGCATTTGTTATACCAGAAGTATGTAAATATTGTAGAAGACAGACACAACTATCCTTGCACAGGGCAGGTTATACAAAGGAGTGGCCTTGCTCTGATCTGAGCTCTGCTGGTATCGATGTGATGTTAGCCATGGTGGTACATCTAGTGGGCCAGGCTCTTCTAGCTGACACAGTGTGCTTTGCTGCCGCCCTTGCTTTAAGAAGGGGGTGATTTTTCCCATGGAGTTGGGGTTCCCTGGATATCTCTTACCCCAGTGCACCCCTGTTTCATTTCTGAGGTCTTCCAGACCTAGAGAGAAGTGGGGCAGCCTAGCCAGGGCTTGCTCTGCTCCACATGATGTGGAGAAGGTGATGCTCCTGTGCATCATCAGGCTCAGAACATGGCAGAGAGGTCACCTGTGCTTGAGTGACAGTAGAAGTGTCCTTGGGAGGTGGCTGCCCTCCTCTCCACCTCTCCCCACACTGAGATGACACACTGCAGACATGAAAGCCTTGCTAGGGTGGGTGCATTAACAATCCTTGGTGTTTTCTTTCTGTTGGGTGCTATGGAGAGGAGAGTGTGTTAAAAACAAATTTTGATTTGTCACTGTGCTGAGGAGTGGGAGAGACAGGAAATCTGCAGTGATAGTGACAACAGAGCTAAGGAACCTCTATCTTCAGGTGTTTAGGAGGATGCGGGCTATCCATTTAGCCTATTATATCCATGTACTAGTTAGCCATGTTATTTTATAACAGCATCTTTCCACTTGAACCAATCCCATTCCATATCCAAAAGTTTTCATTTTCCCATCTCTCCCATTTATTGTTTCTTCTCTCCCTTTTGCTGGCCCCTAGGCCTTATCTGCAAATTGATGGAGTTCAAGATGGTCCCTTAAAAGGAACTTTGCCTAAAACAATGTGTTTTCAATACCACAAGCAAAGACCACAGAAACCCCATGTAATACAGTGGTATGAAACACTTACATTTGATCATTGTACTGAAACTGCAGGAAAGTGATGAGTAAATGTAAGAAGAACAAAAAGACTTTTCAAATTAATAGAAAAGATTATTGCAAAGTGGCCTGACAAGGCGTTAGCCTACTAGGAGGTAAAATCTGGGCATCTGCAGATGGGATCCTCTACTTGAACTTGTGTTCAGAACTGCAGGAAGGCCAAACTGTCCTTCCTCCTAATCTCTGTTATAATCATTCTAATCCTTACAGAGCACCAATGCCAGATGAGGTTGGCTGGGGCTCTGAACAACCTGCTCTAGTTGCAGATGTCCCTGCTCACCACAGTGGGGTTGTACTAGGTGATCTTGAATGGTCCCTTCCACCCCAAACCATTCTATGATACTATGATATCATGGTACATCCCATCTGCATCTAAGCAAGGTAAAAATTACCCTACTATGTGATCAAGCTGGTTCTCTGACTTTCTACTTCTCATTTACAATGCTGTTCCGATACCTCATTTCCCATGAAACTAAAGAAAACTAATTTAACTGCAGCATGTCTTGTGGGCACATCTCTGGCAAGGGTCTCATTGAGGGTGGAATGGCAAATGCAGACATGTATTTAGAAGCGTGAAGGTATCCCATTTTATCCCCAGCCTGTTTCCCATGCAGATCCTCTACTACAGGGACTGAATCCCCAACAATTTCTCAGTGATCTAGAAAAGTATTGATTGTGCCAAACGGCAGATTCATGCTTCATCTCAGGGTGAAAAATTCGCTCCTGCCATGCAGGAAATTCAGCAAAGCATTCACAATGAATACGCAGTTCCTGGCCGTGCCTTTTGGATGGGCTGCCACAGACTGATTGATAACAGGAATTTTGCAAACTGCTTTAAGGAGGAAATTAAGGAATAAGTTAAAATATCTGTGCTCCGGGCACTGAAAACCAGCCTCAGTGAGTAAGCTTTAAGATTGCATTATTCTGGAGGAACCTTTCAGCTGTACCTGTGGGATGTACCTCTTCATCCTTCCCTTGTCAGCCCCACCAAACAAGAACACCTGTGGGAAAGGGCAGGCTTAGGGTTCAATTCCTGCTCCCACGGGAGGTTTCTAAATTCAAGCTCAGCTTATGTTTGCTTACACCGGCAGGCAAAGGTCCAAAGTCAATCTGTGGTCTGAACTCAGCCACTAATCCTCCTGTATCTTGCAGACCTATGCTTCGTGGTTGTCTCAGCTGGAGCTGAGAAGCCCCAGGATCAGATGATGCTGATCACCAGCACTGGCTCAGCCAGGACCGAAGGTTTTGTTCATCTAGTCCAGATAGACAGGGCATGTCAGAGCAGGCTGCAGCACTGCGGCTACCCCAGATGTGGTTCCTTCTGATCCTGATGTAGATCTGCTGAGTCTGGTTGCCACCAGGCTCGTGTGCAACACACGAAAGATGACCACAGGAGCCACAGTGCAAACTAACAGGGATATGGTGAAGGAGAGGTTGACATCCACATGCAGGGCTGCAGGTGCATTTGCCAGTGTAGGAAAGATCCAATCAGTGAAAAACCTGACAATGTAATGATGAAAGGGACTCAAATATTATTGCTCTTTTTTTTAGTGGACGGATGTGAAAGCTGGAGGAGCACCAGACCTTACAGCAGCAGCTATATGCCTTGGAAAGCAAATATCTGAAGGAAAGATTGCCTGTTAAATGGAAAAACAAATAGCAGTATCAATATTGACTAGAGAGTTGGTGATTACTTTTTCCTTGTCATCCAGGAAAGAAAGTCAAGCAGAACATCGTTCAGGAGGTTGTTGGGAAAGATCACAACAATGACATAAAGTATGAAACTCTTGAGGTTCAACAAGGCCAAGGGCAAGCTTCTGCTCCTGGGTTGGGACCATCCCCTGCATCCGTACGAGCTGGAGGATGAAGGGATGCAGAGCAGCCCTGTGGAGAAGGACTTGGGGGTGAAAAGCTGGACATGAGCCGGCAACATGCACTCACAGCCCGAAGCCAATGGCATCCTGGGCTGCATCCAGAGCAACGTGGGCAGCAGGTCGAGGGAGGGGATTCTGGCCCTCTGCTCTGCTCTGGGAAGACCCCCCTGCAGTGCTGGGTCCAGCTCTGGAGTCCTCAGCACAGGAGAGACAGGGACCTGTTGGAGCGGGGCCAG
>JANHOD010022008.1:7712-23299 GCA_027560335.1 Halcyon badia
ACCCAGGGAGGTGGTTGAGGCCCCATCCATGGAGATATTTAAGCTGAGGTTGGACAAGGCTCTGAGTAGCCTGGTCTGGTTGAGGGTTTCCCTGCTCACTGCAGAAGGGCTGGACTAGATGACCTTTGGAGGTCCCTTCCAGACTGATTTGACAAGTAAGAAGCTAAAACTGAAGCTCTAACAACACTAGAGTGACTGTAATTTCTAGAAAAGCGTAGTGGAAGGCTTACTAACATCTCTTCCCATTCTGCTGCACTAACACCACCTTTAAACCACAAAAACAACCCTCTCTTGTTCCATTAACTCGAGTATTCTTTCACTTACATTCTACTATTCCATTATATATGTAAGATTGTGAAAAATACTTTTTTCAAGAAGTATTGTGAAAAAGCATGGAATACGATAGTTACAAGAATACAGAATATTTTTTAAAGCCAGCGTGAGCAAAGTAGCTTTCATCAGCCTAAAGAATACACAGCTTTATCTAAAGCACTGAAGAACTACAGCTGTGCTTCAGGATTGTAAGTTTTTGTTACTTGCTACAACTACCTCAATATGATGTCATACATCCACCACTTTTCCACATGATTAAATTTAAACAAAAGCATAGGAAAAATCACATTAAACTGAATTTACAAATTAACTACAACAGGAAAAATTACTTATTATTTTGATAGGGATAGGAATAAAATACATTTAGAATCTATCCATGAAGCAATTCTATTTCTGCAAAATAAAGCTATTCAGAGTCTCTCAGCCACCAAGCTAAAGACATCAATCTTCAACCACATATTTCTCTCCATCACTTATTTACACATACATTAAGTACGCTGTGCCTCTCTTACAACGGGGGGAGGGAAATATCAGTGTTTAAGACTCTACTACCACTGTTTGCCTACACTGCAGAAACAAGATATTTCTTAGAATCCAAACACAATCATGAAGCAGCAGCACTTTTGGTCACTGTTGCACCAGCATTATTACCTGCACACCAAACACTGGCAGTTTCCAAGCGATGTACCTAACACCAAACAGCATACAAGAGCCACTGGCTGTGTTGATAGAAAATTGTGGTAGATACGTGAGGGAGAAAGGTTATTTATTACATGTATAACTTCACCTTTCTCCACTTAGTATCTCCAAACTGGAATAAGCTTGAATGTCCTTTTTTTAATGGGGCTATGTGAAACAAATGCTTTACAAACCTCTAAATCAAGGAGTTCTCTGAAAGATAATACAAGACTCTGTACTGAAGTCAGCGAGCTCTGACCTCCAAAATCCTTCTTCGATTTATAGCCTTAGAACTAAATACAGTTTCTGACATGTTTAAACAGAAGGGTTTAATCTTACCCACATGCGATGCTTTCAGTACAACAGGTCCCTTTTATACTTGAATTAGAGACACTTGATCCTGACTCACCCAGAGGATTTTCTTAAGAACAGATTTTTGACAAAGTTAAACATAAGTAGAAGATGGGAAATGGGGATTACAGGGAATGGGAAAGAAGTGACACATCAAGTCATCATCAGTTGAATGCACCCTCAGCAAGCCTGCCAACAACAACAAACTGTGTGGTGCAGTCAACATGCTGGTGGGACAGGCCGCCATCCAGTGAGAACTTTACAGGCTTGATAGGTGGGCCTATGCCAACCTCATGAAGTTAAACAAGACCAAGTACGAGGTCCTGCACCTGGGTCAGGGCAATCCCAAGCACCAATACAGGCTGGGCAATGAGCAGATTGAGAGCAGCCCTGCTGAGGGGGACTTGGGGATGTTGGTTGACAAGAAGCTCAACATGACCTTGCAACATGCAGCTCAGAAGGCCAACCATATCCTGGTCTGCATCAAAAGAAGTCTGGACAGCAGGTTGAGGAAGGGGATTCTTCTCCTATACTCCACTCTCATGAGCCCCCACCTGAAGTATTGTATTCAGCTCTGGAGTCTCCAGCATAAGACAGACATGAACCTGCTTGAG
This sequence comes from Halcyon badia, assembly GCA_027560335.1. Classification (NCBI taxonomy): domain Eukaryota; kingdom Metazoa; phylum Chordata; class Aves; order Coraciiformes; family Alcedinidae; genus Halcyon; species Halcyon badia. The sequence goes on from JANHOD010022008.1 coordinate 9,689, forward strand.
TGGGCCCAGAGGAGGGCCACAAAGATGATCAATGGGATAAAAGTACCTCTCCTGTGAGGACAGGCTGAGAGTTGGGGTTATTTAGCCTGGAGAAGGTTCTGGGAATAACTTATATCAGCCTTCCAGTACTTGAAGGAGGCCTACCAAAAAAATGGGCAGGGATTATTTATCAAAGAGCGTAGTGATAGGACAAGGGATAACAGTTTCAAACTGAAACAGGGTAGATTTAGATTAGATAAGGAAGAAATTCTTTATTGTGAGGGTGGTGAGACACAGGAACAGCTTGTCCAGAGAAGATGTGGAAGAGAGCAATTCAAGTTCTTTCTCACTGCAGTTCCATGGGATGCCACATGAAGACACCATGAATCAGCTCGAGCCTTGGGCACCTCTCCCAAATACTAAGGTCACTTTTTACTAACCATTTTGATACCACTGACCCTTGTACAGCAGGATAACGATAAACAGCTTTCACATCTTGAAATAGTGGATGGAACCTGGTTATAGTCAATGAAGAAATATTATAGCCTGTCAGACTTTGAAATTAATTGTTATCTATGTTAACATCACAGTCAGTCTATTTATGGCCATGGTATCAAGTTACCTTTCAAAGCTACACGGCACTACTTTACCCAGAGGCATAACATGTTTTCCCCGCAAACAAATACGCCAGAGCAGTAGTTTTATACTGCCATTCACTTACAATTGTGTGATACAGCAACAGAGGTACAGATGAAAGGATAGCATATTCCCATCTGAAAAGCTCTTTCAGGATTCTTTTCTTCATGAGAGACCAGTGTAGGTTCAGTGTTACTGCCACGCTGAACACGACGGCACACGTGCATTCCTACCAAGCTGTGGGCATTTCCAATAGTCTGAATATGATCCAAAGCCTAATTACCATTTGGAGTGCTGGGAATACGACAGACTCACCAAGTCAGTTCTAGCAATGCAGTCATGCTCAGAGGGGGTGATGTTACTTGCATGGCAGCTCACTCAGTCACTGGTTTAGTAACGTGAAAACAGAGGCACGGTTTAACAATTTTGCAACCGTTTTCTGGGGTTTGTATAAACTAGCAGAAATCTAATTGAAATACAGCTTCCTAACTGCAAAACGACTCATTTTTCAGCATTTTGAAAAAAATCCAGCTCACTACCAAAATTAAGCAAGGAGACCGAATTAGAATAGGAAAAAATATTTTCCACTTGCTTTTCTCTCCCCGTTTCCTAGGCTGGATCACTGAACATTCAGGTCACTGCAGTGTAAGGCTCTTGCTGCCTGCACTCTGAAAGTGCCCACTGCGCAGTACAAGAACCAGCTACTGCCGAAGTGGCCAACTAGTTACTGCAGATAAACACCTCAAATCATAAGCTGAACATACCTGACATGCAACAAAGTTTCTGGATGAAAGTCAAGTGGATCACTCCACACATTCATTACAACCTACCTGTTGGTCAGTAAATCTTACCTATTCAGTTTTCTTTCTCCAAGTCCTGTTTCCTAGAGTGTGCTTCTCCTTCCTACTTCTCAAGCGCATGAAAAGAGGTGGGATGCTCAACAGCACCGTGTCCCTGCTCTAGCCTCACCAATTCCAGCAACATGTGAATTGCTAATAGCTTTCTCACCTGGGATGATACATAAACTCCAACACTTAGTACTACTAAGGGATTGCACACTTCTGAACAAAGAATGATATACAGCATGTGTACAACCCTAGAAATTACCTATCACCTTACTGCTTGCATCTGAAGGTAGGAATAACAGAGAGGCTCTGGATTACACAAAACACCAGGCACTCACTCCATTTCCCCTTGAATGTTCCAAATCCTCCTCAAAATCCTGATCCTTCAAAATCCAACACATAGATACAAACTGTAGATAAACAGCTATTCCAGATACATGCATTTTTGATACAATGCTCCTTGACATCAAGAGCAAGGTATCAGTTATGAAGTTCTCCCATACAATTTTCCCTATAGAAGGATCTTCAGGTCATGTTAAATACCTACCCTCTTTCAGAAAAAATCATCTTAACAGAGGCCAAGTTTCTCATAAGGAGTTCCCTATATCAAGCTGCAATCATGTCAATAAAAAACTGGAGCCTAGAAAACACATCTGTTCTACCCTGATAGCCTTTTACTGATAATACAAAAAATAAATACTTAATACTTTTGACAATAGTTTTTACCTTTTCCATACAAAGAAGTGAAGATAGATATGGTAACATAACGTGGGTATAAAATTTATGAGACTGTTGGACCAAAGAGAACACCACAGGTGTTAAGGGTGTTAAGCACTTTACAAGTATCAAACAGAAAATTATGTCAGCAGTTAGTGTCCAAAAGAAAAACTGACAGTCTGAGTTATTAGGTAATTTGATTTTCTTGCTTGCAGTGAATTTAAAAATCTCTCACTTTAAGACAGAAAACACAATGAAGCTGGAGTACTACTCTTAATATTAAATCTGTAAGAATTAAACATACAAAAGCTGATATTAGTAAATGAAGATTTCTGCTCTGTATTTACTTTCATATTAGGAAGTTTCCCAATTTCTAACTTTTTTTTTTGTGGACTTTAGCTTACTACATTATCTTGGTCATCCAATAGTCACATTTAAGTCTTCAAAAGCTACTGAAGTGAACAAGGGACTCTCTGTTCTCTATGTGAAGCAACAGCTCTGTTTGTTGTAAGACTAAGTTTAAGTTTTCTTTTTCCTTTTGAATGGTATAAGCCACAGAACCATGGAGAAATTCAGGTTTCCTGTGCAGGTATTGTTACCAGATAGCCAGAGAAGCAGCACTTAGGCAAAGTAAAAATAAACAAGTTAACCCTTATTTTTCTCCCGGGAAAGAGAAACTGCTTCTTTGCATATACACATGCAGTAAAAGAAATGAGTCCTATAAGACAAAGCCCAAACAATACTCATTTAATATTGCTGTAGCTAAACATTCAAGAGCCTTATTCTACTGCTGCTTGAACTCAAAGTAGCAGTGAACATTAAAACTGCCATGAAATGGGCAAGTAACATACCACAGCCTGAAAGAAAGCTTTACAGTAAAACACAATATGTAAAGAGAATATCATATTAATTACTTTTACAGCTGCTCACAGGATGTCAGAGACTAGATCTGCAAAAAGCTGTTTATACAAGAGATCCAAAGTCAGAAAAAATGACTGAATAAAACCACGACGATTTATGAAAGTTGTCATTACTATTTATCAGTGACAGACTCCTGTTTCTCATTATCTAAACTGTAATTTTGTTTGAGAAAGCACTCAACAATAAAAAGGACATAAAAAGTTGCTTTGATAAAGATATGTGAAAGCCAAGTTAACCAGTGAAGTGTAGTATTCTCAACCCAGATCTGTTTACTGAAAGGTGAAACATGAAAGACGCTATTCTTAGAGAATAAAAAGCTTCTTACTAGTGCCTAACTCATTAATTGAGGTCTTGCCAAGGCAAGGCTTGTCTATTTGCCAAATGACAGTCTTCATCAAAATGGATTATTTCACATTAACTCTATTTTCCTTAAGTAATCATTACCAGCACTACATTGTGTTCCCTTATAACCAGTAAAATAGACTTTCTCAGGAGGGACCTCAGAGTTTCAGAGACTGACAAAAATCTTACAGAAATAGAATAACTGAATTTATCCATCTCTGATTTTTTTTTTTTAATTCAGGTTTCTTCTTCTCTCAGCTAAGAAATTTATACACCATTTCCCTAGCATAATAGGTTCAAGGTTCAATAGCAGCAAAATTAACTAAAATAGTCACGGTTCTAGTAGCAAGTTCCTAGTCACCTAGAATATTTCACAGAGATGAAATAAGTATTTCACATAAGATGTTCTTAAAAGCATTTAAGCCTATCTTTATTACTTTTAAAAGTGGAAACGTTTAAATAAGACAGTGTTATGAATTCATTAGAACAGTTTAAAACTTCAAGTGAAAACTAAAGGCTAAAGTACTCAAGATTACATAATGACACTTTGTGTACAATTTTGTGATAAATCACATGATGAGCTGCAAGAGCAAGTCAGCATTTATCAGACCAAAACTTCCCAAGCCATTAGATCTAGCACTGCAGTTATTTTAATAAATGAGGTGTAGTATTAATGGACATTATTACTTCCTCATGTCTCTTCAAGAAAGGGGAGGGGAAAAAAAAAAAAAAAAAAAAGAGAAAGCAAGGCAGTGACATTTTAAGTACTGTGTGATCCAATAACATGCTCTCTAACCAGATAAACCCAAACATTCGTGAGGTTTTCAGATCGTACGTTGCTTCAGTGAAAGCAAACTGACACTTCAGTAAAGTTTGATAAATTTATTTCTGTAACACTTCATATTTCAGAGCTATCACTACAGTTAACAGAATAGCAGGCCAAAAAAGAGTAGTTTACATCCATGCATGATGAAATATCTTTGCCTTGTCACTAGAATGATGCATCTAAACAAAATTAAGTCAATAAACAACAGTATTAACAAAACTACTTACCTCACAGGTGCTGAGGATTTGGGGCCTGAATTTGAGCTCCTGTCCTCCTCCTCGTAACAGTATGAACAACTCATTTGATTGAAAAGCAGAGTGAACATGAAGTTCTGATCAGCAAGAGCAGCACAAGCAGGCTATTTTGAATGAAAACCACTGTTCTGAGCTATGGCACTTGAAAACTCACCTCCAAACATTTATTTTGCCATCATGCAACAAATATTTGTAATCACTCTCCTGGGAAAGAAAGCTGCATTTCTGAGAAAATCAGCAGAAACTCCTATCTGCTATATTAAAGTTACACTCCACTCTTACTTAGCCAACCCCTGATGCCAGGCTCCTCACTTTGCTGTGCAGCCTACGAAACACAACAGGCTGATGTCCAGGTCTGATGAGCATAAGGAAAAGGGAAGCTACAGTAAAATCAGTATTTCCAAGAACCAAGAGACTTGCATTCAAGCCTTCATTTTGCCTCTAGCGTTCCAATTTCAGAAAGATATTGAAAAAATATAAAACAGTGACCTACTGACACCTGCTTTTACTTCCCTGAGATAGTATAAGCTTTCTTGATGATGAGAAGGAAAAGAGAGGGGGAAAAAAAATTAAAATCAGGCATAGTTTACTACCGAATACTGCATACACTGATAGTGATGGGTGCTGCAATACGAATATCAGGGGAAAGTTTAGCACGTATGTAAGAGTTAAGTTACTACACAATTAATTCATACCACCTGATAACTATCACTTCATTTCTACCTCATACTATGTTTTAGTATTTTAATTTGAGAGCACAAAAGGAGAAGTACTATTATATCAGATATAGGATAGCACCTTTAAAGAAGGCCAAACAGACTAGGAAATAAGACTACCAGTTCAGAAAATACACCATGAGTTCCATGTCCCAGAATCTATAGATGCTCCCTAGAAGATAAAGGAAACTTTGTTTCCTTCCGTTATCTTGTCATGCTATCTGGTACCAAGTTACACCCTGGTGTGTGGTTAACAGGTAATTGGGTTAAGGAGTATACTTACTGAATTTCCTTTACACATGTTAAAGAAAATTACTTTGCCTCCCTATTCTCATTTCTCAGTGCTTGTTAAAAGAAAAAAAATAAAATCTAATCCTACATAATATTCCTTCACCCCTCCTAGAAGCATCCTAAGAATTAGAAACAAAACCCTTCAGGTCAAGCATAAAACAGAAGTCTTAGAAGGGATGTAAAATCAAGTTTTTCTTTCATTAAAGCAGAAGATATTCATACAACACAAAGTGCTCAGTACCTTCTACAGGTGAATCCTGCTTTTAATATTAGGTCAGCCTTGCCTTAGGGTACTCCTACATCAACGATCTTTACTTCCAACTCAAGAAGTTGAGTACATAAAAAAAAGTCAACTTTGGGAACAAATCATTGGGAACTCCAGGAGAAAACACAGCTTAAAATAATGAAGACCCAAAAACGTGTGTAAAAAAGAAACTTAAAACTGTAAACTGTGCATATAAAGCAAGCTATTAATAGAGAATATTCATACAGAAAAAAAGTTATCATTAAAATAAGACAACGTATTTTGTTTCCCCTGTGCTGTAGCAAACCTGTTGTCAAGTGGCTAGCTGTATCATCATACGTGAAACAGTTCATCTGGGAACAAAGGGTAGAGAAACTACTTTTCAACCACAGCATAAGACAATTCTTTTATTTATTTAGTGTATTTTATGTCCTTTATTAGCATTCACAACTATAATCAGTTTTACTTTTGACCTTCTATGTCCTGTCCGTGTCTTCTAAACACATGAAGCTTGTACTTCACAGAAAAAATACTTTTTCTGCTGTTCTGATGCTACAAAAGCCAACAGGAAGTGCTATCTCAAAACCTTCCGCAGACTTCCAAAAAAAAAGTTGCAGATGTTCTTCAAAAGCACATTTAAGCTTTGCAATCTTAAGATTCTGTATGAAAGGTGATCATATACTCTCTACAAGAAAATACATATAAAACAAGCTATTGTTTCATCTATTAATACCAAGCAACAATCTTCTACTTCAGTCTTCCATTTAATAAGATGTAATTAGTCTTAAGAGATCTTCATCTTATAAACAAATCTCACAAAGCTCAGATATCCTTCCCCAAGCTCAACCACAGTTTAAGCCTTTTAACTGGCCTTGTAGCTGGTTTTGTGTATTTTCTGATGGGGTTTTTTTTGTTGTTTTGCGTTTTAAACAGCAATCTTGTTAAACTAGTCTCAGCTAATGTATAAATATATTCTGCTAACTTCATACTCATGCTTGGTGCAAGTACCTAAACGGGAAGGAAATATTCTGTGCGGCATTAAAGCGTGTTGGGAAGAACCTCAGGTGATCACTTTGAATACGCAAAGCACAGCAGATCACAACACTTACTTTTCATAGACCAGTTCCTCATCGGTGCAGAAGTAGTGGGTATTTACGGTACTTTTCGGTTTATTTCGTAAAGTAGCAAAGTACAGTCGATCTGAAACACAGATGAGGGCAACAGCGTCGGACGGCCGGAGCAGATCGCCGCTTGCCACGGCGCGCCCGTCACCCCGCCGCCAGACACCGCGGCCCCGGCCCCGCCGCTCCCTTTTCTCCGGCGGGAACAGCGGCGGGATGCCCCCGGCCCTGCCCACGAGGACCCCCCTGCCCCGCCTGGCACCGCCGCCAGCCAGGGCCGGCTCGCCCTGCCCTGCACCCCCCCGCGACCTGGGCAGCCCCACGGGGACCTTCTGGTGGCTTTGGGCTGCCAGGGTTCTGCTGCTCGCCTGCTCCTTCAACCTCCTTCTGCAAGTGCTCCCAGTGGCTGCTGCCTGGAGCTCCATCACCAGCAGGACCATCACCATTAGCAGAGCTGAGCTTCCCGCAGTTGAATAGCTCCTGAGGCGCGTCGCTGCTCCGGGTTCTCTCTCCTAATTGAAAGGGCGTGTTAATTAATGGCTGACTCTCAACCAGTTGCTTGTCGGCTGCTCCGGTCGGCGGCTGTGGTAATTTGGGATTCATCTCATGGCGGTTTTGCCCTGAACTGCAGAGGGTAAAACACACACAGCACCCAATTTGTTTAATGAGTTGTGATCACGGCACGTGGCAGAGCTGAGGGGATGGAGCCACAGCCACAATCTGTCTTCGGTGGCCACGCAGGGCCAGGGACGGTCCGTGGCTTGCAGCCACATGCACCCTGGGGTTTGCCCTCCCAGGAATTGGGGTCAGAAAGCAGGTTTGAGGGTGCTGAGCCCTGCTGAGCTCACACAGAGGCAGTGTAAAAGGTAAACCAGAGTGGTTTGATTTTGACACAAAAGGTTGGGAATTGATGTTTGGTAAACGCCCCGACTGCAGCAAGAGGGTGATGGAGCCGGAGTCAGTAAGTCCCGGGCAGCACTCGGCATGGCCAGAGGACAAGCCTTTGTCACAGCTCGAGTAGAGCACAGTCACCTGGGAAGGCTTGTCCGGGATGCTGAAGGCACAGCTCTTACCAGGAAGGCTTCCCTGTCTTGGGTGAAGAGGAGGACAGACTGTTGACCATCTCTGCTCGACCTTCAGTCTTCGCTCCCCGCCAGCTCTGTGCCAGCTCCTGAGACACGTTCCCCTCGTGATTTTTCGCATCCTGATCCCGTCTGTCCCCAACTTTCAGGTGCTACCTATTGTGATTTGGGTGGAGAGCTGAGTAGTGTGGTCAGGGATGTGTGGCGTGTGCTCCCGTGGGCCAGCTTGAGGGGTGTGCGCTCGAATATTCATTTGGCCGTTAATTTGGCAAAGGTCGGAAGCTCTGGCCTTCGAGATTTATGTAGGAGCTGTTTGATTTTAGTGGTTTAGCCGAAAGAGGACCAGCTTATCTTCAGCAGGCTCCCTCCTCCAGCCGTTTGGCTGCCGGGTCAGTGGGTCTTCACCTCCAGAGACAGCACAAGAGTCTCATAGTCACAAAGAGCTGAAGCTTTCTCCCAAAGTGCACTAAATGAGCTGGATCCCTGACTCGGGGCCAGCTGGACTCTCATCCCGTCCTCTTCAGGGACCACGAGGACTCCACCCCTGCCCTGGGCAGCCTGGGACAGCCCTGGACAGCCCTGCAGGGACAGGGGGGAAGAAATTGTTTCACTGCTCCAACCTGAACCTGCCCTGGGGCAGCTTGAGGCCGGTTCCTCTTGTGCTGGGGCTTGTTCCTTGGGAGCAGAGCCCGACCCCCCTGCTCCCCCCTCCTGCCAGGAGCTGTCAGAGCCAGAAGGTCTCCCCTCAGCCTCCTTCTCTCCAGGCTGAACCAGCCCAGGGCCCTCAGCCGCTCCTCCCCACACTGGTGCTCCAGCCCCTTCCCCAGCTCCGTTCCCTTCTCTGGCCACGCTCCAGCCCCTCCATGTCCTGCTGGGAGTGAGGGTCCCTGCTGTGCCGCCTGACGTGCCCTGAGTGAGCGCATCGTGACCGCATCCATCCCAAAATAGCTCGGGAGTCGCTCAGCGATCCTCTGCCCGTAAGTTGACAGCAAGTTTTATAAATATATTTCAATTTGGGCTTAAAACGCTGCGTGGCATTTTCACGACCGCCGCGTCACGTTCCTGCCTCGTAGCGAGGCGTGATGCAATCGGGAGGGAATGTCTCACACGACCCAAATCCCCCCTTCGCTCACTCAGCCCGAGGCAGCATCACGCTGCTATTTAATTTCCTCCCGCCTCAGCGGGCCCTGACGCGTCAGAGCCCCGAATCGCGCCGCGGATGAGGTCAACCCTCCATCGTGCCGGACCCAGTTCCCCCCCTCACCACCTCTCGGGGGGAGACGGTCTCGTCCTCATCTCCACGGGCCGTCTGGACACCCCCTCACCCCCTCCCCTTTCTCTTCGCCGGGAAGCACCCAGCGCTTCCAGGGTGTGATTCATCTCGTCCTAAAGTAAATGCCTAAATTAGGTCAGAGGGATCGTACCCTAAGAGCGGGTTTCTCGCCGCTCTCCGGAGCCAGCTTGAGCTGCCCCGTCCGTGGCAGATGTTCCCACCAGATATTTACAGTACGCTGAGATAATTCCCACCCTCTGTGTCACGGGAAACAATTTTTAAGAGCCGCTCCGGCCAGCTGATGGTTCAGAACACGGCCCAACGGTGAAGTCATGAGCTGGAAAAGAACAAAACCAAACAAAAAACAAACCAAAAAAACCAAACGAACCCTCAAAGCGCCTTGAAAAACTTTTAACGCTTCGTTTTTCTTGGTTTGGGGTTTGGGGTTTTTTTTTTGTCATCTCCGGAGTCACTGATATTGGGGAGACTGCCAGAAAAGAATCACCTGCATGAGGCCACGTCCTTGTTTCAAGCACTGATCGGCGCCGGCGAGAGGTCCTGCATGGTTTAGCTGATTGGGACCAGAAGATTGTGAACAGGCTTTAAAACCAGCTGGATTTATTGGGGTGTTTTTTTTGGGGGGGGTGTCTTCATGGGTTTTAAACATTAATGTCTGTGTTTTCAAGCTTTTCTTTGCACCTAGAAAGTTGCTTTTTCTTTATAAAGAACCACTGGATATCTCCAGTTGGAAGGGACCTGTGAGGTTCATCGAGTCCGTCTTCTTATAAAACATTATTTAAGGACTTGAGGGAAAACTGGGATTTCCCCAGTTGGGCTTCCACCGGGTCCTGCCCTCCCCGTCCGTGCATCTCCCCAGAGCGAAGGCTGAGGAAGGGACAACCCCCGGAGCCGGGACTCACCTCCCTTCTCCAGGGGGCTGGTGGTTTATCCCGGGCATGGAAAGATCTGGACATTGAGGGATCGCACGCGTGGATCTACAGGCCATGGCGTGATGTAGGCAGGGGGTTCAGAGAGCGACAGTCACTGGCCACCTCACGAAACCAGAGGTCCAGGGGTGGACACTCTTGCTCAAGCCGAACGGAGTGGGGCTGGTGGCTCTGTTCAGCTTCTGGTCCAGACTTCACAGGATCTTTTAGGTTGAAAAGACCTTCAAGATCATCGTGCCCAACCGCTACGAGTTCTGACTACGTTTCAAACAATGTCAGTCCACCAAAGACCACAACCAGGAGGACTCAGCGGTAATTTGAGTCCTGAGTTCCCAGCGATTCATCAGGAGAAGCTCAGCAGCGTGTCCTTTACTTTCTGCCCGGAAAGTTTGACTCATAGAATCATTAAGGTTGGAGAAGACCTCTGAGATCATCAAGTCCAACTGTCGACCCAACATCATCATGACCGCAATTAAAATATCGATTGATGTTGATATCATGACTCGATTAAAGTATCTCCACGCTTCTGGCCTCCTACATCTAACTCAGCCCTAATCCAGACCAAGGCGCTGAGGCCTTCAAGATCTCCAGGAGGGACAAGAGCAGCGCTCGACCAGCCTTCCTCCTGGCTGTGTCTTCCTCAGCAGCCTGCTGTGGTGGTCCCATCACCTTCAGGACCCCAAGTGCCGCGTCTCCGTTCCCAGGGGATACGCCGTTCCGTGTCACGACCGCTCGTTCTTGTCTTGAGATCGGTTCGTGACCTCACAGCTTCCGGCGGAAGCGCTCAGATGCACGTGGCGCCCCTCCTCCTCCTCCTTTTTGAGGAGCCAAAGGGACCCTCAGCTCCAAGCACCTCACCAAAGACCTGCTCTCCAACCCTCCGCCCGTCTCCATAGTTAGGTCGACACGTTGCAGCCTCTGCTCGTTTTGCCTGAGGTAAAATCCCACCCCCGATCCACAGTTTCCCGCTCCGAGGTTCCCAATCCTTCCATCCCACCAACTGGCTTTTGCCAACCCTGTAGACATTGAGCTGAGACAATGCTACCAAGAGATATTTCCCTTCTCCGCAGGTCCCGTCTTGCTCGTGACCTTAACGACGAGCGGGTCCAACCACAAGTCATCTATAAAATCTGGTCTTTGCAGCAAATAAAGTGTCCCACCTTTCGAACGTGCTGGATACTCATTAACTCCACCTCCAAACTCTTCCAGAAGTGCAGAATTAGGAGGACGCGTTACTTATTAACGAGCTTTTTTGCTTGTTTACCTCATTGTCACATGCCCCGGGGAGCAGAGGAGTTCAGGAGAAGATGACCTTGGTGTTTGGACAAGGAAGAGGGAATTTTATTAGTCTGTTGGCGCATCGATCGTCCCACCCATGGCTGCAGCCACTGCCAAGGCACGGACGCTGTTGAGGTGCTGGGTTTAGCTGAAAACCTTTGTGAGTCCCTTGAGAATCACCCCTGGAAGAAGAGATTTGATGGTCTGGACAACCACCAGAGACATGAAGGAGCTGGAGAACAACCAACACCACGAAGAAGCTGGAGAGCATCCAACGTAAAGAAGGAGTTGGAGAACCACCAACGCCATGAAGGAGCCTGAGAGCAACTGACACCATGAAGGAGGTGGGGACAAGCCGAGAAGGATCTGGAGAACCGTCACCACCACGAAGGAGCTGGAGAACCATCAGCACCGTGAAGAAGCTGGGGAACAACCAATGCCATGGAGCTGGGGAGCAACCAACACTATGAAGGAGCTGAAGACCCACCAATGCTGCAAAGGAGTTGGAGAACAACCCACACCACGAAGAAGCTGGAGAGCATCTAACATAATGAAGGAGCTGGCAAATCACTGGAGACCTTTGACCACCATGAAGAAGCATTGGAAGACTAGAGGATTCTGTCCTGAAGCCACCTGCCTTGTTCAGGGAGGCAAAGTCGAGTGGAAGGAACCTCATCGGCTGGGACTATGTGGTCTTGCCACCAAATTGGAGAGCGTTTTTTATCTGTGTATCCCAAAAGAAGTGACACCACCAGAAAAACCACCCAGGAGGGCAAACACTTGAACCCGAGTCCTAGATCCTGTGCCGGGCCACCTGCAGAAAGCCCAAAGGAGGCCAGTGACACCAACTGGAGGTCTCAGGACCATGGCCTGCCTGGGAGGAGAGCCCGGCAAACCTGTGCTGGATCAGCATGAAAAAAGGAAAAAAAAGATGAGAGGTGGGTTTTTTAGCGGTCTCCTGCTGGGGGCTGGGCAGCAACCTCTCCTTGGACCTCTGGGCTGTGGCTGAGGTGGTGGGTGCACCAGGTCCAACATGCCGGTCTACACCAGGGTGGTTCAGACAGGAGGTATGGAGAACCAGGCATGGAGAACTTCAGGTGGAGAACCAGGAATGCAGAACCAGGGACAGAGAGCCAGGGATGGAGAACCAGGGATGGAGAACCAGGTCGGACAAACCTGTCCCAGAAGTGATGTTAGTGGTGCCCATGCTCTGAGGGAGGACCTTTGAGGTGGGGCTGCAGCCCCAGTGACATGCCAAAGGGTGGAGGACACGGGGCTATGTGGGAGCACAGGGAAGAGGGAGATGCAGCACCTCTGGCACCGGCAATGATGGGGGAGGTTGGTGGAGCCCAAGGATGAGCAGCAACAGCACGACTCCATTTTTTTATGGGCAAGATGACCAGCCCTGACCTGACCATCAGGAGAACACTCTGAAGATGGAACACCAGATGGGAAGGTGTCCCGATGGGAAAGACTGACTCACACCCTGCCTCAGTTTACCCCGATCATGGGAACATGATGGAAAGAAACCAAACCACAGAGCCTTTCCAAACTTAGTATGATGATTTCGATGCTTCTGTGCCTTGGCCTGGCCCCACAGCTCTGGTGGTGGCCTCTTTGGGACCCCAAACTGGGGCACAACCCGTCAGGTTCCCACACAACCCCCGTTCCTACAACCGAGCAGGGCAGGGCTGGGCACCTCCCTGTGACATCTGTCTGACAAAAACCTCAACCCTGACCCAGCCCCTCGGCTCCTCCTGCGAATCCACGTGGCTGTGACCTCGCCAACCAGCCCCGTCACTGGCCATGTCACCGGCCGTGTCACCGGCCTGGCACGGAGTGTTCGCCAGCAGCTCGGCAGCAGCTCCTCACCCTCAGCGGGGGGCTATAAATGACCTGGTGCTCTCAACAGCGGTGCCGGGAGGTGTCGAAAGGGAGAAGAGCAAACCTGCCCTGTAAGATCGGAGCGGAACAGGCCAGAAGTGACTCAGCAAATCCCTGATGCGTGGTGGGAAAGGACCTGGGGGGGGTGTTGGTTGAGAGCCAGTTGGAGATGAGCCATGGGGACAAGAAGCCACCAGCACCCTGGCTGTGCCAGCACTGGGGTGGCAGCAGGAGCAGGGCAGGGACCGTCCCCCT
>JANHOD010022010.1:0-16287 GCA_027560335.1 Halcyon badia
TGCTGAGGAAAGGCTGAGGGAGCTGGGGCTCTTTAGCTTGGAGGAGACTGAGGGGTGACCTCATTAATGTTTATAAAGATGCAAAAGAGGGAGCCAGGCTCTTCTCTATTATGTCTAATGATAGGACAAGGGGCAATGGGTGTAAGCTGGAGTATAAGAGGTTCCACAGAAACATAAGGAAAAACTTTTTCACTGTGAGGGTGATAGAGCTCTGAAACAGGATGCCCAGAGGGTTTGTGGAGTCTCCTTCTCTGGAGACATTTAAAACTCATCTGCACGCATTCCTACGTGACCTTTTCTAGGCGATCCTGCTCTGGCAGGGACATTGGACTAGATGATCTTTCAAGGTGCCTTCCAACCCTTAATATTCTGTGATTCTCTGATTCTCTGATTCAGGCCTGCTTCCTCCCCCCCTTCTGAGAGGAATAAATGGGTCTCAGAAATTTCTTTCCTTCCATCCTTATAGTTGCAGAAATAGGGGTTTATTTGGGACTCGAGGAAGATGGAGTGGGGCGTTAATGCAGAAAGAAGACACTGATTAGAACATATCCCAGAAGTCTGTTCCTCTATTCATTCTAATATTTGTAATTTCAGTACTTACAGGAAGGACAAACCCTTATGCTCTGGTCCATAGATTGTTGAATGGTGTAAAATGAATGATAGATCACCTGCACAACCCCAAAGACATCGTCTCCAGATGGTACCTCATCTACACCCAGCAGAGAAAGGAGATAAATTTACTTTAAATTTAGGGAACAGTGGCCAGAAAAAAAAAAAAAGAATAAAAAAGGTAGAGAAATCAGCTGGCAAAGAACACGGGAAGGGAATATGGAGATGAATAGTAAGAAACTAGTTGCTGGTCCTTTCTGTAGGACTGTAATGGCCACAGGTGGTTAATGTGCCCATAACTGGGAAGACCCTTCTTTGGAAGAGCACAGGCAGGGTCCTCTTGCCCCTTTCACTGGCAGACCTGTCTACGTGGTGATCCATCTTGACCTCAAGAAACAGAGAAGCATCAGACATTCCTGGTGTAGTACCTGATGCTGTCACAAGCAATGGTGAATAAAAGCAGGATTTGACATGATATTTTCTTTGAGCTTGTCTGAAAGTTAAAACTCAGGATCAGGGAAGAGTTAGGAATGACAACGAACTCTTCTGAGGCTGAGGAAACAGGGGAGTTGTGTCACATTCAGATATGCAGTTGTTCACAATTCTCTGTGCAGTTAGGTAATAAATACATAAGAAGGGTGTGTCTCTACTCCAGAAAACTTGTGTGGATTAGGGGTAAATTGCAGCAGCATCACTTTGTTCAATAACAAATAAGAAGCACATGTAACAGTAACGAGACAGCAGAATGGCAAGGGATGTAACTGGGGAAAAAATCTATTTTTGAAAGGAAAAAAGTGATGTTCATGTTGCCATTCGGGCATTACACACCCAACAGAACTCCAATAAAGTGCAGATCTAATTCTGCAGGTCCCATGACGTGGCCACAGCAGCCCTCGTGCCAGAGATGTCAATTACTGGGTCCCTCAGCAGAGCTGGCTCAAGCTGCAGTGACGTGCAAAAAGGTCACTGCCAAATCAGTGAGATCACATAATGTTGTAATTTTACACCAGTATGAAGCAGAGCTGTGCCCCTTGTTGTCCCACACTGCATCCCCCCTGCTCCCCTGCAACCGCATACGCTCCCAGAGCTTTTCTGTTGCAATGACTCTTGCAGTGTTTGTGTGGTTCAGAGTGTGTACTTGATCATCAGACAAGATGGAGGACCATGGAATCATGGAATCATAGAATCACAGAATCATAGAATCATGGAATCATAGAATCATAGATTGGCTTGAGTTGGAATGCACCTTAAAGATCATCTAGTTCTAACCTCCCTGCCTGTGGCAGGGACACCTCCCACTAGACCAGGTTGCTTAAGGCCCCTTCCAACCTGGATTTGAACACATCCAGTGATGGAGCATCCACAGCTTCCCTGGGCAACCTGCTCCAGCATCTTACCACCCTGAGAGTGAAGAATTTCTTTCTTGTTTCCAATCTAAATCTACCTGTGTCCAGTTTCAAACCATTACCCCTCGCCCTATCTCTACAGGCTTTTGTAAAAGCCCCACCCCAGCCTTCTTGTAGGCCTCCTTCAGACACTGGTAGGCCACAGTAAGGACTCCCCAGGCACAGATTTAATCCCCACTGTCTTACCTGCATCCCCTTCACCTGAACAAATGTCCTGAATGATATCTATGGCACCAGAAAGAGAAGACAGCTGGTAGATCTTTGTCAGGTGAGACCAGCTGTCTCTGTACCAGAATGCATCACTGAGCTTTGGGGAAGTCCTGGATGGGGACTCACCCCCTCATTGGGGCTGCTCATTACAACTCTAAACTGTGAAAAAATGAGAAGGAAGCAGTAACAGTCTTTCTGCATATCCCGCATTTCTTGCTGTGTTCAGATGGAGTTTCTTTTGTTCCAGGCTTTTTGCAGACCTTGATAACTCATCATCAGAAATAACCCTCTCAACACTGTTCATGTGCAAGCAGAGATTAGAGGGATTTAATGAAGAAAAAGTGTAACTCGTAGGGGAAAAAAAAAAGAACTTTGCACCTGAAAAACATGGGGAGCAATAGGGGAGAAGGGAGGGAGACAATTCAGCAGCTAGGACTAGAAATCCTGTTTAACTTACAGTGCTTCTTGAACATTCTTATCTCTATTACTCCAAGGTATGGTCTGTGGCAGACTTGGAGCTGCATTACTGACTCATTCTAGAAAATGTGACTGAAAAGGTTGATTAAAGGCATGAGGGATGTCAGATCCTGAAGAGACAGAGGCTGACAGTCTTATGCCTCCATCATCTGAAGTGTCTCCTGATGCCCATCCCATTTCACAAATAAAACAGAAAGAGCAGCTACCTTTGCTCCAAACTGTGAATAGTATTTACTCAGCATGTGCTGCCCATGGACAACCAGGCAGCGCTCGCTTCCCTCAGTAAAATTACTGCTGGGCCACCACAGAGCAGCCAGCCTCCAGGATGAGGTGCACACCTGGGTCTTGTCATCTGGTTTCAACCACAGGTTTCTATTCTCCTCAAGCAAGAAAATGGAAGCAGTCAACATCCTCCCCCCAGCTGTGTTCCTCCCCTGGGCTATTTTAGGATGATAGTCACTAGCATCTCTCTGCTGCCTGGGGTAGCTCTGTGGGCAGCTGTCTTTCCACCAAGGTCTCACTGTGCTATACCTCTGAACCAACACCTGGGCACATGTGGGACAACACCCACCAGCTGCCTCCGGATGCTTTGGGACAGTCTAGTTCCTAGAACAGGCAGAGCTGATCTCCAGCCTAGCTCTTGTGTGACCAAGACTCTGGACATCTGGGCAAGAAGAGACCCTACCAGGGAGACTTGTCCATCTCAAGGTCGGTATAGGCAGCACTACAGCACTGTGCTGAGAACTGTGTGACCTCTGACACACAAACCAAGGCTGGAGAATAATTGGTGAGGATCAGGAAGTGTTAAGTGGAGGCCCAGGCTAGTTTCACTTCATCAAAAGATTTTTCTGGTCAAATCATCATCGTTGAGGTACACACATAGTTTGTCTGCATTCAGGTGTTTTAATTGCTTCTATGTGCCTCTTGCAACACCAGCCAAAGGAACATCTCTGGGACCAGGTAGCAGCTGGATTTCCTAGGGACCTAAGTCTAGAAGGCCAGACAGTCTTTCCCAGGAGATGTTTGGGATCAGCAGCTGGAATGAGTCCGGGCAAACCCAGACAGGTAAAGAGGTAGAGGTGTACATGTTTTGGGGCAGAAGAGCATTGTTGTGAACTTCCTGACTCTGGTCATAGATCAGAAGTTGTGCAGACCAGTGCAGTTGAAGAAGTAGCATAGGTATCAGTTTTCCCTGCCCAGATTGTCTTATGAGGAGTGCCTAAGGGACCTAGGATTGTTCAGTCTAGAGAAGAGAAGGTTGAGAGGAGACCTTATTGTTCTCTATAACTACCTGAAGGGAGGTTGTAGTGGGGTGGGTGTTGGTCTCTTCTCACAGGTACCTAGTGATAGCATGAGAGGAAATGGGATTAAGTTGTGCCAGGGGAGGTTTAGGTTGGACATTAGGAAAAATTTCTGTACTGAGAGAGTGGTGAGGCCTTGGAACAGGCTGCCCAGGGAGGAGGTGGAGTCACCATCCCTGGAGGGGTTCAAAAAATGTGCAGGTGTGGCCCTTCAGGTCATGGTTTAGTGGTCATGACAATGTCTAGTAGATGGTCTGACTTGATGATCTTGAAGGTCATTTCCAACATTAATGATTCTATGATTCTACGATTCTATGCCGGACTGGTCACTAACAACCTCAACCCTCTTGTACATCCTCTAAGGAGAGCTGGCCTTTTTCTCTGTGCCATTCCCTCATTGCCACTGCTGAAGCATCTCTGCAACAAGAGTTCAGAAAGTGGCATCCTGCTGCAGAACAACCTTCCTACCCAGAGCCCTGGCAGGGCTAATAAAATCTCTCCATCTCTATCCATCTGGACTCCATCGGGCAAGACTGGATCAGGAGGATAAGAACGTTGTATATATGGCATGGGACAGCTTGCACTGGCAAGAAGGTGCTGTTGCACCAGGTACTTTGGAAAATCCAAAGTCTTTCAGTGGCTTAGAAGTCTAAGACGAGCCAGGAGGTCTCACTCAAAGAAAGGTAACCAAGGAAAGGCACATGGCAGACATCAATGGCAAAGCAAGGTTCAGTGCAGACAGAACTGGCTAACGGAAGCCCAGCAGAGGTAAACAGCAAAAAGAAAGCAGAAGCACAGGGCTCAAAACCTGCAGCGACTGGAAGGCATGATCCTGGGTGGCAATGAGCAGGAGCAAGAAAGAAGAGCAGGAGTTGCTGCAGCAACCATAGGTGTTTATATTTGGACAGCCTGTACCCATCAGTTATAAAGTCTACTGACAGAAAGTTAATCCATCAAAACACTTTGAACGCATTTGAAACAGGCAGAAGGAGTTTATACACAGCTGGCACTGCGTATTGTAGGTACAAGGTGTTTTCCACCGAGCACTAGACGTGTTTGAGTTTTAACACATCATCAAACCACCACCTCACACTCTTGAAAGTTGCATATATATATACATCCATATGTACGTAAGGATTTATAAACCAGGATGCATCCCCACCCCAGAAGTCAGTGGCCTCTGAAGCCAGATACTGCAGCTGCCTAGTGATGCCTGGCAATGATCATCAGGAGCTGGAAATATCCTCTCCCAGGAACACAAAGCCAACCTGCACTGTGCAAGGAAAAAACCCACATGTGGATATCAGTTTGAAAGGATGTTTTCTAACAAAAGCATTTCAGGTGACAATAAAATACCACGAGGTTTCGCTAGAAAGCCCCAGATACATGGTTTTGAACTAGTTACTGTAAGGGAATTTGGAGAGCACCAGCAATTATGCCACTGGAGAACCAAAAGCCACTTTCTGTAGTTTGGATGCTAACTTTGAATTGCAGAAACCCAGGCAGCCACACCAGGAAGAGAGCAAGCATTTGATTTTATCTTTATTGTATGCACCCTAGTTTGACAGATTTCAAGACTGTTTGGGGAAAGAATGATTTGATCTACCTGGATTCTCTGCCTTCATGTAGATATGCCATTTATTTTTGTACTGGCAGACACTTTTTTCCACTGTTTCTGCTTCTTGCTGTGATCCTGACGTGTGCACTCAGTCTGAGCTCACGTCGTTCTAGGCTGAAGAAAATAAGAAGCAGATGGAGCTGCTGAAGGGGGCTACTAAAGATGACTGAGGGAGTACAAGGGCATGAAGATGGGAATTTCTTCATGATGAAAGTTTTCAGGTTTGATCTGGGGACACTTCAATGTTTTCAGGTAGGAGGTTTCAGAGTCTGGTCAACGGAACATGAGCGCACTGGCAGTAGGCTGGCTTCGTCTACTTTGACAGGTCCTCTAAGAAGCAGTTTGCAGGTTCACAGAAGTACCTTGGGCACAGATGGAAAACTTCTGCTTTACAGTATGGCTTTAATTAAGTCCAAGTGGGACAGCCTGGGACAGATGGGAACATGCATACTACAAAGTCCAGCTCCAGTTGCCACATGCCTGATTGAAAGGCAGCTGCAAGGCTGAAAGCTGAGTGTCACCGGCTCTCCCTGACAGCCTTGAATGCTGCATAGGTCAAAGCATAACTTGACTCAAGACAGGATATTTTGTGTGTAGATAGGATGGAATTTGGGGTTAGATTCACTGCTAAAACAAAACCTTGGTACTTGGCAAGAACTATTTCTTAAGGCTGATACTGTCATTACTTACTCTCTGGTTTCACATTTTCTTTTACCAGAAACCCACTGAGAGGTTGGGGTGAAACTTTTCTAGGTCTCTTTGACATCAGTAATATTGGTTGTGTGTAGCCCGTATTTCTCTTCTCTTATGGTGATGGATGGCAATCCAATTTCTATGTCACTTATTCAGTGAAGCTAAGAAAATTATGTATTCAGTGAAATTCATTCCCCAAGCAGTGCAGTTGAAGGGATCATGACCCTAAATTTATTCATTAGCTTAAATTGTCAACAAATCTCTGTAGCAATTGATTCCTTGACCCTCAAGTGGTCAGCAACTGTCAACATATGCAATGTGAGGTTAGCACTTTATTACAGCAGTTATGCTTCCAGAGGGTTTTTTTCTTTCTCCTGTGAAGAAGGTGTCCACTGGTTTAAGAGAGGCTTCTACAGATTACCATCAACTCCCGCTGTAACAAGATCATTCTGCCTCAAAAGGAGAAAACCAGTGGAAATAAGAGTGTTCTCAAGACAGAAAGATTATTTTCAAGTCTAAGTCACTGATGAAATGACCTTTAATTCACAACAAGCGATCACAACAGGAAGCATGAGTCTGAAATCTAAAATTCATATACGGTGACTTAAAATAGAAAGCATGAAACAAGAGTTCACTAGGACCGTACATGTAAGGGTGTCAGCAGGTGTTCAGCTGATGACACTACCCCAAAGTTCTTCAAGATGTTTGGTAATAACCACCTTATTTAGACAGCAGAGCTGCCGGACCGAAGAAAATCCTGTGTTCTGAAGTTGATACATCCTCTTCTTTCCAATCTCACTCTTATATGCACATCAGACAAGGGAAAACCAGATTCTGCAACTGTCAGGATCCACAAGGCAAATGGACCACTTAGTCTTCTTTAGAAGACCTTCAAAGTACAGAGTGATACATCCAGATTACAAAGATGACTAGGGGACTAGAACATTTTATACAGAAAGGCTGAGGGATTTGGGTCATTTTAGTCTGGAGACGAGAAGACTAAGAGGGGTTCTTATCAATGCTTATAAATACTTACAGGGTGGGTGTCAGGAGGATGGGATCAGTCTTTTTTTCAGTGGAGCCCAGTGACAGGACAAGAGGGAAAAGACACAAACATGAACATAGGAAGTTCCATCTAAACATGAGGAGGAGCTGCTTTACTTTGAGGGTGACAGAGCCTGGAACAGGCTGCTCAGAAAGGTGGTGGAATCTCCATCTCTGGAGACATTCAGAACCTGCCTGGACAATGCAATCCTGTGTGACCAGCTCTAGGTGATCCTGCTCTGGCAGGGGGGTTGGACAAGATGATCTGCAGAGGTCCCTTCCAATCCCTAACCATCCTGCGATTCTGTGACTTGTCTCAAATCTAAGTTTGGTCCTGGTTAATTTGACTGGCACCACTCACCTTGTTCCCACAACTTGCTGGGAAGCTGCGTTCATCCTCTTCTGCGCATCCTCTGAAATTTCTCTGCTCTCTGAAGCACAGCGCTGGTGTAGAAAGGACACGAACACAAACGTGGGTGCCTTTTCTGCAGCTCAAGTCTGTTCTTCCTCAGGCGGTGGAACCACTTCGTGTCTGGCAACAATAGACTGCAAACGTTACATGCGCTCTGGCAGCTGTAAAACCACATTTCAGAGATAGGAAATTTTCATAATTCACATATCTTTTCCCTCCTCCTACGTAGACACGTTTTGCCTTTTGATAGCAGCGTGGGGCCCGCAGCCTGTGTCAAAGCATCGCTCACTAATGCTCTGTGGCAGGATGGGGTATGACACATATTCAGCAAGCACACAGGTATCCGCTGCCCTGGCATAGAGCGAATCAGGATTCTCAGGCAGGGATAAGGTTAAATTACTCTCATGGCAAAGGGGAAAACAGCTAAAAGAGAACTAATCGAAAGTGATGGTTTGTCTCTTGCACAGTGAGAGGGATATTTAATTGCGGCATGCAGAACTGCATGGTTTTCTGATCCAATAAAAGGAATAACTTCATTTTGACCAGAAAAGAGTCTTCCCCAGGCAAGACTCCAACTGAAGCAGAGAGTTGCAAGAGGGAAGATTTGGCCCTCACAGCATGAGGTAAATAACCCATCTAATTCTCTAAGCAAGGGAAGCAAACCTCTCTCAAGACTTAGTTGTTCCCTTAAGTGTCTAGAAATGCCGATGTTTTGGCATCATATCATAGTAGGGCATAAAGATACGCAGATTTCTGAGCAGTGTTCATGCCTAATGCTGGAAATAAATATAAATAATAATTATAAATTACAAATAATTATAAAACACCCACATCACTGCTAATGGCTCCTCTGTATTTTTAAAGAAAACAACTACCCATGTTGTTTTCAGTTCTGACTGTGCTGTGAATAGACAAGGAGAGAGGATGCATCATCTCTAAGAAAAAAAAAAAGAAGTCCTTTGCACATAACATCTCTTTGCACAAAACACCTTTGATTTGTAGAGCAAACGAACCAAATTGCTTACATCCCTACCTTGAGGGTGGTGTTTGCTTAAGGATATTGCTTGGGTAAAATACTAGGATGGAATCTAGTGCAAAGGTAAATACATAAGGCTACATGGTTCTTTTCAAATTGAAGTTTTTGAACAAGTAAATACGTAGTTGATCTCACACAGTCTCACCATGATCTCCTGGGGATGTAAGAAACAAACCCTTACTAATAAAAAAAAAATAAATTCTATAGTTACAGCCATGAAAAGAATACACAGAAAAAGGAATGAGCTTTACTGATTCTACATAACAAGGCAGGAGCAGCTGAAGATTATCGGGGGTAAGACTGATAACTGAAGGACAGAGATTTCAGCTGATCTTCATGAAGCAATGAGTGGCATCACCCACACACTCACCCAATGTGTAGAAGTGTATCTGCCACAAATGTGGGTGAAACACTCGAGTTTAATGCATTTCTTAAGCCCATGAGAACTGAGAGAGTGTGGGGGCTGGAGTTGTCCTGGGAGAACTTGACATTTCACATAATACAGTCAGAGGTGGATGGTTCATCTGGGCTATGTTAAGCCACAACATCAAAGTTTAAGAATTAATTTCAGGTTTTCCCCACTTCTACCTTAGATAGGGCATTACAAAGGATACTTTTCTATTACGTTTCTGGATGCATAAGAAATCTGGAGTGTAAAAATTCACACTACTTAGCTTGTAAGTGCCTGATCATTAGAACAGACAGATATCACCGGGCCAGACAGCTAAATGAAGCTGCTGGCAGAGAAGGAAAAGGAGCCTGTATCAGAAATTCTCTGTCATCCTCCTACTGGAAGTGTGTTTCAAAGTTTTGGGTTTTTTTTTATTTTCACCTCAGAGAAAAATCAAAGTCCATTTTCCCAGCTGCTTTATCCTTCACCACAGACAGGACACCATGTTTCCCAGTCCCAGGACTTGCTTGTTCATCCCCAGATGCTCAGGTCACACTATCATCCAGCCAACAGGTTTCCTGACAAATCTATCCCTTATAATAACTCGCTGAAATACACAAACCCAGAGATCAACCTGGAAGAAATCCTGAATGTTCTGCCCTGTTATAGCCACAGGGAACAGAAGTTTTATTACAGAGGCGTGGAAATGGCATAACTGCTTTTAAAAAGCCCTAAACTTGCTATAAAAGTATTACAAGATAAAACTGCACATGAGTTGTTACCAGAAGGATTTAGCCCTCCTATTAAATTAGCCACTATTTTAATCCAACCACCTAGAGCAAATGCTAGGACTCATTCTGCATATCTGGGATGGACCCAGCTATGGGACCTGACTTCCACTCAGGCTTGACCAGGAGGGTCACAGGAGTGCCTACCTCTGCCCGCAGCAACAAAATGCACAGCTTCCAGTTGGCTTCAAGGAAAGAGGCATTTTGAAAAGTAAATATGAAAAATCCTATTACTAAGTGAGCAGCAAGAGGTGGGAACAAGGAGCATCAATGTCCCTCCCTGCTGCACACCAGTGCCCCTCCAGTAAGGTGAGCCAGAAGAAAGGTCCCCCTCAGTCCCAGTGCCTGGACTGGGCCCATCTAACATGCTGCTTTGGTGGATACCTACAGCCAGGCAGGAGTCATCCCAGTCATCACAGACTCATTTTACAGGCAACAGGCACTTGAATTTATGGGTCATCAGACTCCACAGGCTGCTGAATCACACCTCGAAGGAACTTTCTGTTATGATGGTCCTTACAGGACACCTGCAATGTCTGTGTTTGTTCATGTGAAAACCACAGTGAAGCCCAGCCATGCCCTGGTTGAAGACTTAGTATCATCACAGAATGTTTTGTGTTGGAAGGGACCTTAAAGGTCATCTAGTTTCTGGTTGGCATGTAAGTGACACTAGTCTCACCAATAAAATCTTGCCAATAACGCATGGAGTACCTCCCTCCTTATCCCCATCACACTTGCCATTCTGTGGACACCTCCCTAGTCTGCCACCGAGCAGCATTTGTGTGTCCACACACTTCTCAGAAAGGCAAGTGAGCCCATGGTGCAAGGACAGCTGAGGAACGCAGGGATGGAGATGTTCAGCGAGGGTGAGAGACAGGCTTCTATCCAGAGAGTGTCTGGTGGGGAATTAAGCACATGCCTGCCTGTCCGGAGAGAGGGGAGAGCTCTCCACCCTCCCCCTGTCACAGAAGGCTGGTACCTGTGCCATGTGAGGGTCTGCAGGCTCATTTTAACTCAGGAATTTGGAAGGGCAACTTTACCCCTTGGGCACTGCCACCATCCCCCATAGTACATTAGCACATGAAAGCAGAGGTGATGGAAATCCAGCAGAGACTGCTTGAGCAGCTATGCAGCCTTTTCTGAGAAAGCAGGGAAAAAAACAATGCATGAAGATTTCTCAGCAGATAACAAAGGCAGCCTGGCTATAAAAAGGTTCAATTCCTGCACATTAAAGGCATTTTACAATTGTAGGTGGTGTCACCAGCACTCTACAGATGCAAGAAGGTGCTCATGTACATGAGCATGTGCAGAATCAGAGCTCTCCTTATTGCAAACTGAGACATCTGCAGGGTGGCAAATGCTTTTTTTTTTGTCAGGGTTTGCAAGAACTTGGCCAGTACCAAGAAACACTTGGCAGCAGATGTGCTCTTGTCTTCTGTGCTCTGCATTGGGTCCCAGTACCTCTGGAAGATTCCTTTTTTCTTCCCTTTTTCATGCAGCACCATCCTTAACTTGGGCAAAGAGCATTTATAAGGAGAGTCTTTACCTGGAGATCTCAATAACGTTGGTGCCCTTTGAGTGGGGCATATGAAGTGGGGAGAGTGTCCGGGCAGGAAGCCAAGCTGGTTCCTCACCCCTGCAAAGGTGCTGCAGTCAAGGGCAGGGAGGACTGGGGGGATGCTACTTAAAAGCCCTGTTGCTGCTCCACCCATATTGGGAAGCATTTCAGCTGTCACAGTGAGACCTAGAAAGGAGAGTTGGGCGGGGAGAAATTTAATGAAATATAACAAGGGCAAAGTGTAGAGTCTGGCATCTGGGAAAGAACAACCCCAGGTACCAGTATAGGTTGGGGACTGACCTGTTGGAGAGCAGCGTAGGGGAAAGGGACCTGGGGGTCCTGGTGGGCAGCAGGGTGACCATGAGCCAGCAATGTGCCCTCGGGGCCAGGAAGGCCAATGGCATCCTGGGGTGGATTAGAAGGTCTGTGGTTTGTAGGTGGAGAGAGGTTCTCCTCCCCCTCTGCTCTGCCCTGCTGAGGCCACATCTGGAATGTTGTGTCCAGTTCTGGGCCCCCCAGTTGAAGAAGGACAGGGAACTGCTGGAAAGAGCCCAGCTCAGAGCCCCAGAGATGGGGAAGGGAGTGGAACATCTCCCTGCTGAGGAGAGGCTGAGGGAGCTGGGGCTCTGGAGCTTGGAGAAGAGGAGCCTGAGGGGTGACCTCATGAATGGTTATAAAGCTGTAAAGGGTGAGTGTCAGGAGGATGGAGCCAGGCTCTGCTCAGTGACATCCAGTGACAGGACAAGGGGCAAGGGGTGTAAGCTGGAGCATAAGGTCCTGCTCTGGCAGGGGTTTGGACCAGATGATCTTTTGAGGTCCCTTAACATTCTGTGATTCTGTGACCGAGGGTCACAGAAACACCGTAGTTCATCGTGTCTAATTCACTAGTAGTTCACTAAAAGGTACTTAAGATTCACTAAAGGATTATGTGTAATTCACTACAGGAGATCAGTTTGGCTTGAGAACCCAGGTCTAGAAGCTCAGCCCTGGCTATTTAGACCAAGTTAGGGATCACACCCAAATTGTAAAAGGAATGACTGGCCATGGCCACAAACTGCTGCAGGAAACGGTAAGTTCTGTGTGGCTTGGCATTTCTGAAGCCATCTCGAAATTCATGCTATTGTCAGCTGGGAGTTTTTCGGTTCATGGGGCTCGAAGGACAAAAGTGTTGGCTTTCTAGATCTGTGACAAAATGAGGTAATCGAAAGTATGTTTTAGTATTAAATGTTGAAGAGTCAGTAAAGGAGGAATTTTGAGTAGAGCTACTTGTGGCTAAAGGTTCTGGTTCATCAAATTCTCCAGTTCAACAACGTACTTGAGCACGTGAAACTTGGTGCTGCCAGATAAACGACCCAGGAAATGGTCACATTAGAATTACAGGTGAGAAATGCCCCGACCAGGTTTATCTCTAAAGGAAAAGCAAGCTGGCATGAGTAGAGAAAACCATCTCAAGGGCAGATACTTAAGAAGTGATGTCCTAGTTTGAAATGCTGCTTCTCAGAGGTGACCCGGGGAGGGGTTCTCAGGCTGTGCAGGAGTTTGTGATGTGA
Organism: Halcyon badia; assembly: GCA_027560335.1. Classification (NCBI taxonomy): domain Eukaryota; kingdom Metazoa; phylum Chordata; class Aves; order Coraciiformes; family Alcedinidae; genus Halcyon; species Halcyon badia. The sequence continues at coordinate 13,094 of JANHOD010022010.1, forward strand.
ATCACTAAGTCAGCGTGACACTTCTCATCACCCAAGGCTTGGAGAAAAGGATTGAGCAGCTCAGCCACCCCCAACGCAGAGGCCAAACCTAGAACACAATGTCTGTTTCCAAATGCTCCTTGTCAAGCTCCGAACGTCTCCGTCTGAGACGCAACTTCCAATTTTCAGTCGTTACGATTCCAGTCAGTTGCTGGTCTAATGCTGCGTTGGCCGCCGTGTCCTTCTTTTAGTAGAATAATCTGGGTGCTTGTCTTTTAAAATTTAAGATGGCTCGTACATTTTCAGTAATCAATTGTCCAAAGGACAGCACATTCTCGTCGTACTGAAACACTTATATGGCTGTAGTCCGTCTGTCTTCTCACGTAAGTCATTTTCTTGGACGGGAGTCATCCCCTTGCATTGACCTCCTGCTTCCTTCTCCCACACATGTGCTGTTGAAACAATGGAAGGGGCTCAGCAGTTGCTTGATGAGGCCAGAGATAGGAGATTCTTCTCGTTTCTGGGTTTTTCCAGGCTGGAAATGCTATTTTTGTGGATTTGTGCAGCCTGGCTTTGTAGCACCGTGTCAGCTACACTCTACGAAGCAAGGCAATTCTCATTGCTGGTCTTCAACCCCAAAGCCACTTGGTTACATCCATACTACCAGGCACTCCTAGCCTTGGGACGGAGTGGCTGCATCCAAGCGGAGTGTTTGTGGTTTCTGCTCCGTGCAAAATCCTGAGAAAAGCCTGCAAATTGGTCAGGGGTGCACTGGTTGGTTGTTCTGGACCAAAACTCTTTCAAAGATCATAGAACCGTGGAACCGTTAAGGTTGGAAAAGACCTCCAAGATCATCAAGTCCAACCTTCTACCCAACACCTCCATGGCCACGAGACCGTGTCCCAAAGTGCCACGTCCACCCATTCTTTGAACACCTTCAGGGATGGTGACTCCACCTCTTCCCTGAGCAGCCTGTTCCAGTGCTTACCTACTCTTTCAGTAAGGAAACACTTCCTCTGGCACAACTTGTGGCCATTTCCTCTTGTCCTGTCATTAGTTATTTGGGAGAAGAGGCCAACACCAGCCTCACTACAACCTCCTTCCCTCTGTAGAGGGCAATAAGGTCTCCCCTCAGCTTCCTCTTCTTCAGGCTAAACAATCCCAGCTCCCTCAGCCTCTCCTCTTAAGGTATGTTCTCCAGTCTTCTCACCAGTTTCACTGCCCTCCTCTGGACCCACTCCAGCACCTCAATGTCTTTCTTGACCTGCTCATGCTCAGCCGGGTGTCCACCAGCACCCCCAGGTCCCTTTTCTCCCAGGCAGGTCTCCAGCCACTCCTCCCCCAGCCTGGAGCACTGCCTGGGGTTGTTGTGACCCAAGTGCAAAACCCAGCACTTGGCCTTGTTAAACCTCATCCCACTGACCTTGGCCCATGGATCCAACCTGTCCAGATCCCTCTGCAGAGCCTCCTACCCTCGAGCAGATCGACACTCCTGCTCAATTCGGTGTCACCTGCAAACTTGCTGAGGGTGCCTCAATCTCCTCATCCAGATCATCAATAAAGACATTGCACAAGACCGACCCCTGGGGACACCACTGGTGACCAGCCACCAACTGGCTCTTGCTCTGCTCACCACAACTCTCCGGGCTTGGCCATCCAGCCAGATTTTAACCCGGTGAAGAGTCCACCCATCCAAGCCATGAGCTGCCAACTTCTCCAGCAGGATGCTGTGGGAGATGGTGTCAAAGGCCTCACTGAAGTCCAGGTAGACACCTCCACAGCCTTCCCTCATCCACTAGACTGGTCAGCTGGTCATAGAAGGAGATCAGGTTCGTTGAGCAGGACCTGCCTTTCCTGACCCCATGCTGGCTGGACCTGGTCCCCTGGTTGTCATCACTGTGCTGAGCGAGCACACCCAAGGTGAACCGCTCCATAATCTTCCCTGGCACCGTGGTCAGGCTGACAGGTCTGTAGTTCCCTGGATCATCCTTCCAGCCCTTCTTGGAGATGGGTGTCACACTGGTGAGCCTCCAGTCAGCGGAGAACCTCCCCTGCTAACCAGGGCTGTTGAGAAATGATGGAGAGAGACTTGGTGAGCTCCTGCACCAATGTTCTTGGGTGGATCCCGTCCGGGCCCGTAGACTTGTGAGTGTCCAGTTGGTGTAGCAGGTCATTAAGTGCTTCCTCCTGGATCCTGGGGGGTTTACTCTGCTCTCCATCCCTGTCTTCCAGCTCAGGGGGCTGAACACCCTGAGGAAAGCTGGTCGAACTTCAGTAAATAATGAGACAAAGAAGACATTCGGTACCCCAACCGCCTTCTCATCCTTGGTGGTGATGTTCCCCTCTGCATCCAGTAATGGGTGAAGGTTGACCTTGGCTCTCTTTTTGATGTTGATACACTCTTTTTTATTATCCTTTACAGAGGTGGCCAGATCGAGTTCCAACTGGACTTCCACCTTTCTGATGTTCTCTCTGCATGACCCAACTAGAGCCCTATGCTCTTCTTGAGTTGCCTGCCCTTTCTTCCAAAGTTGATAGACACGGTGGTTTGGGAGCTCCATCAGCTCTTGGCCTCTCTGGAGGCTGGAAACGGGAGGGGACTGGAGCTTGTGGTGTTCGGAGGCACAGTCTGGAGAACACTTTTGGCAGGAGATGGCTCTGACTTCGCTGGCACCACTACACAGCCCAGCCTGAGCTCAAGGCTGGTGGATTCCTTCATCTCTAACTCATCCTGGACTTCTGGGGACCAGGGCTCTGCGTTTGGGGGTTTCCTTTCGGTGATAAATACTCGAAATGCGGCTCCTTCACCCTCCTCCTCCTCCTCCGATCTTCCTAACCCTCGATCATCCACTTTCCACCACCTCAGAACACACTGGTGACCACCCCGGGCTGGCTTTTGGTCGTGACCAGGTCCATTTTTCTGGACCACAGATGAGTTTGCACACCCCGGACACAGGGGAGAAAATGACTGAGGCACAAAACTGGCCTTTTTACTGGTTTTGCTCCCTTTTCTTCCTCGTTTTTTGTCGCTAATTTTTCTTTTTTTAAACTTACCTGGTTTTGGTATTTGGGGTTTTGTTTGGCTTGTTTGGTTTGGGTTTGGTTTTGGTTTGGGTTTGGTTTTGGGTTTGGTTTGGTTTTGGGTTTGGTTTTGGTTTGGTTTTGTGGGGTTTTTTTTGTTGGGTTTTTTTTGTTTGTGGTTTATTTTTTTGTTT